>ML412628.1:2033-82180 GCA_005239525.1 Nicotiana knightiana | reverse complement strand
GAAAAACAGAACAAAACTTCAGATACTAAAATGCTGAAGTTCAACACAAACAGAACAAAACTTCAGCTTAAAACATGATGTAGTTTTACAAAAACACACAAAAATAAAACTAAACATTCAGCACAAAACTTACAGAACATATTGTATTGACTAATTCATTGTCATACGCCGTTGTAGAACGGTTAGAACGACTCTGGGTACGGGGTGATTCAACAGTTGAAGTTCGATGGGTTTCTTTTGATCTACTCCGACTACGTGGTGATTCACCAGTTGAAGGAACCGCATTAACTACCCTTGAACGAACCCGGCTGCAAGGAAATTGTCCAATCAAAGGCATTAAATTCAATTCCTCTTCTGTAGGAATTATATCCAATACCTTAAATTTCTGATATTCCTGTTTAATACAAAAAAGTACATTATGAAAATAAAATAAAAGTAATACATCAACATTTTAACAAAACTACAAAAAATAAAAAAATATTCACTTACAGAATGATTACTCAAATATTTCTCAAGTTCTTTATATTTGGGCTCTCCCACATATATATAACGTAACATCCTGGGGAGCTGAGAAGAATCAAGGCNAAGAGAAAGTAGGCTTGTAATAAAAAGGGTAAAATTGTCTTTTCGAAAGGCTTTTAACAAAAAATTGGGTACCGGTGCAAACATAAAAATAAAACGGGTATAGTTTAAAGAGGGGCGCATAAATATGACGCCCCGTGCAATTTTTACAAAAATAATTTTGTATATATGTGTATCTTTGAAGTCCAAATCGTGTGGCTTGACCTTTTCTTCTAAAGCCCAAATAGAACTGATATTCAGTTGAAAGAGGCCCAAAACATCCTGTACCTGGCCCATTTGGTATGGTCTGAGGTCAGGTATTTGTGTTATTTGGGTGGACGGTTATTTGAGTTAATTCTTAATTTTTATATATCTAAAAGTTGTAAACTTCCAGCACACTTGACTTGAGTTCCATTCCCTAACCTTTTTCTTTTCTGTTTATCTCTTTAAATTATGAATTATTTTTATAACGAAAGTAAAGAAAAGAAGCGTATATTTTTTGAGTTTTCATGTTGACGTTAATAAAGGGAAAACCTAGAAATAATATATTTTTCCTAATAATGGTACATACCTCAAAAGTACTAACCATTTTTCTTTTTGGCTTACAATTTCCTACTTCAGTTTTCTTCCCCTATACTAATGCAGGAGGAATTTGTCATAATTCTTTTTGTATATTTTTCTTCTTCTTTTAATTTAAAAAAAGAAGAAGAGAAAAACGATACTAATTATATGGTGACGTTCCCTAAAAGTTTTATAATTAAAAAGACCACCTAGATACTTTAAAACTTGTTATCGATCACATGTGGTCTTAGTGGATTGCATTCAATGGACAGGTTTTAATAACAAGGTAATTTACAAGTAAATGGTCCTTGAATTATTAATTTTATATTCATAAACAAAGAACAAAAACCACAAATAGCAATAACAATGAATAACTTAATAAAAGAAACAATAATGAATAAAACCACAAAAAGTGTTCCAAAATTTGAAATTGGAGGCAAAACTTGTATCTTCAACAATAAAGACAAAACCCTTAAAATCTCCAATATTAATTAATCGCATTGGGATGAAGCAATATTTAGCCAGTAAAACCACGAATTTGTCTTGCTAACATGTTGGGCAAGGAAGGGATACTGATATGCTCTGTGTTTTTAAATTGAAGACATAAAGACAACGGTCATGTACAAAGTAGATGGATTCTCGCTCAATATTAGTGTTCCTTGTGGAGCAAGTTGTTACCTAGACATTACCAAGAAAAATTACAGTGTCGCTAATATTTTTCACTTTCATCCACGTTTTTTTAGAAAATCAAACCGAACCACAAGAAATCCAAATACCTCATTCAGCTCCCTTCCATGAAATAGCGTGTGAACATATAACAACATATCATTATCGTCACATGATGATTGAATGAGGTATTGCCCCTGACGTGGTATGTCTAATAATCCTGTGTGATTATACACAGGTTGATCAATCATTCATGTAACTGTTACTGCTCCCGAGTCATTATTTAGATCCAAAATCACTAGAATTTCACGATGAGATGTTAATCCGTAAAATTTTCTTTTGAAGACTACCCAGGAGCACAAATTGTTGTTATCTCCATTAATTGGTTGCCAATCTTGTCTATGAAATTCTTGATCATAACATGACTTGCAAAAGTAAAGACATGTGCGCGGCTTCACATCTATTAGGAAGACAACGCGACATTCAGGATCATAAGGGTGATGCGGACAAGAGGCACTTTAACTTTAGCGCGTCATACTGATCAATATCTGGGAGTGGTGGTAGCTGAATTTTTTCCTCCAAAGATGGATTCCAAAGGTAACAATCACCAGAATTTAAGTCTAGCAACACTAGCCACTCATGTGCATAAGCACATATTCTTTTGTTCCGAAGTTCAGATATTCTCACAGAATACCGTTGCTCTGATATACTGAAAAACGTTTGCTTTTGCATGTCTTTTCCATGACAAATAACAAGCCAAGGGTGTGATTGTGTAGAAAAGGGGGTCGGCCATATTTTGACTTTTCATTATTGTATTTTTCCAACACTATCTGGATTTTTTCTCTGCAAAAGAAAAGATAATAATAATGAGTGTTATAAGAAAATCATTTAAATTCATTTAATATTAGCAAGACTTTTATTGTTACAAATTTTAACAAACTCAAATGGTTTCACTAAGAGTCTAAGGAAAACTCAGCTTTAGAGATACCCACTTGGGAATTATATGGAAAGTCCTTGCCCCATTAACAAATTTTCTTGGCAGAAGATGTCGATAACAGAAGAATATTAGCTGTATTTCTACTCATGAAAAAGGAAAAGTAGAGGTTTGGAGGTACAATGTGATGTGAATGGAGGGGTTTTGGAGAGGGAGCAAATAACGAGTTTGGATAATAGAACACTATTTGTGAGTTGGGGCTTCTTACTTAAAACCTTGTGTTGCACAAGGGTTAGGAAATAAGATATATTTTCCAATGTTTCATGATAAAAACAAGGGCGTTTTCTATTATTTGTCCAATCGCAAATATTACTCTTTCGATTACTCTCTCAACGGTGCTTTCTCAAGTTCAAATTATTACAACTTCGAGGGCCAACCAATATCCGACATTTTGGATTGAACCAGATGTGAGTCATATCCCTCCTCATGATTAGAGAAAAAAATGATTAGTTTGTAAAACTCATCATTCCTCAGCTCTTTATGGGTCAAAAGCTGCCAAAAGGATATTCAACACGAAGTGGCATTATGAAAAGTAATTTGGCCGAGGTCGACTAATAACTAGTAGGACTCACAGCTGAGGTCAAGTATAAAAAGCAGCAGTAACAACTAGTTTAATAATGAGATCTTTAAGAAAATATTCCGTTGAATATTCTCTGTACTTATACTTTTAGGGTTAATTGGGGGTATGTCCCATATAAATAGAAACAAAGATAAAGTGAAAGGCATGCAATATTCTCTGATCAGCACACTCTTTGAAAAGCAGAATTCCTCTCTAGATAAAATACAAACACTACCTTTCTAAAGAGATTCGATTGTCTATTTTTTCACACTTTTTCCATCAGATCCGAGAAGGGTCCCAATATTCTAGTATTTTCCTTTCATTCATCATTATCATAAAGAGAAATCGTCCCCCTCATTCAATATTGGGTGAATCATTATTCTTATTTGCTTTAATACCGTTTATTATTATTTATTGCTTTCCTCCCGTCGTTAATGATCTTAAAACATTGAATGTACACTGCATTTAATCTTCTCTCAACGCTGCTCCATGTTATTTGATTAATCGATTATAGATCTTAAGTTATTATCATTAATAAGGTTTAGCCCTTCATTACATAAAATTTAGTTTAATCAAAGGTTTACATTCTTTGGTCAAACAATTTGGATGAAGGCACTGGCCGACCTCACCACCAACCTCTTACACATCATCAATGAGGTTTCTGAAATAGAGGGTGAAGATGAACGCCAAATGCCTCCCCCAGGCGAAATAGTTCGCCCCTCCCTCACGGTAGTGTCACAATGTCCCACGGTATAGGGGCTTCCACGTCCACAACGGAAGAGGCGCCACCAGCAGTGAAGAAATTACTTGAGGCTTGACTGAAAAACATGCTGACCACATCCTCGACAAGCCCGCCTAAAAAGCAATCAAAGAAAATTTAAGGACTTGCATCGCACCAATAACGGCCGAGCAGCACGACCCCCTCCCTCCAGTAACAACTATCACTCACAATGTTAGCAATGCAGGTGACGACAACCTCACAGCCATTCTGAAAAGATGAAATAAATGGAAAATGAAAACAAAATGCTTCGAGACCAAATGAAAGAGCATCAAGAAAGAGTAGACAAAATACCAGGTGCCCCAAAACTCTTACAAGAAATAGATGCTTGAGCAACCCTACATCGATGAAGCCGCCCCGCATTCCATACCCAAGACCTTCAAAATGCCGCCTTACCTAAAAATATACGACGGTACGACTGACCCTGAGATCATGTGACTCACTATGTTACCGCGGTAAAGGGCAACGATCTATCCAAAGAACAAGTATCTTACGTCCTGTTGAAAAATTTCGGTGAAACTCTCACTGGAGGCGCATTAACTTGGTATTCACAACTGCCCGCATGCTCTATTGAAACATTTGAAGAGATGGACGACACGTTCGTAACGGCCCATGCCGGGGCTAAAAATGCGGAGGCAAGAGTGAATGATATATTTTCCATCAAACAATCACCTGGAGAGGGACTAAGGGACTTCTTCGCTCGATTCAACCGTGTAAGGATGGCCTTACCAAATGTATCAGAAGGCATAGCTGTAGCAGCTTTCCGAAATGAGCTGAACAAAAACGGTTCGAGGGAAACCAGAAAGTTTCTAAGTAGGCTTATAAAATATGCCCCAACCACTTGGGATGAAATACATAATGCCTATTGTGCCAAAATCCGTACTGATGAAGACGACCTGAATGGGCCGACCCAATGGTTGACCTCGGTTCAGGACAAGTCCAAAAAAGACCAATGTACCGATGCTAGAAGAGATCTAGCAGCTCCACGACCCAACCGAGAAAGGCATCGGCCATATATCAGGGGCGCCATCATGCCCCCCTCTCGCCACGAAGAAGACCCATCTAGGCCAAGGACAGGGACTCACCGAAGCGAGAAAGGTATGCCCCCTTTACTATCCGCTCACAATTTTTCTGTCTCACCTTCAGAAATAGTCTACGCGTTGGCGAAGCTTGGATCAAAAGTGAATTTCTCATAAAAGAAGAGGTCCAACCCAAGCACCAGAAGTCAAACGCCCTCTGGGAATTCTGCCAGGAGCGAGGTCATAAAACCAATGACTACATCGCTCGCCCTCTGGGAATTCTGCCAGGAGCGAGGTCATAAAACCAATGAATACATCGCTCTAAGGAAAAACAGGTCTTGAACATGCCTAAACAAGGGCACTTGAAAGAATTGTTGAGTGACCGAGGGAGGGCAAATTTCGTCCGAGGACGTGAACAACACTAGGGCCGCCAAAACCACCTTCACCAACTCGCACCATTCAAATGATCATCGGAGGCGGCGACGACGCATCGATCGACTGCATAAAGTTCAACACAACCCACAGACTCAAACGATCGATCACTCTTGAACGGTACAACGAACTATCATCTTCGATAAATCAGATACCCATAGTTTGGTTTTCCCTCACTATGATGCCCTTATTATCACTTTACGAATAATAGACACAAATGTAAGACGCATTATGGTGGACGATGGGAGCGGCGCGTGCATTATCCACCCTTGAGTACTTGCACAGATAAACTTGAGGATAAGATAGTGCCACGCTGCATCACGCTAACCGGTTTTAACAATGCTGTTGAAAGAACATCTGGAGAAATCACACTCTTCGTGCTGGCCAGCAACGTCACTCTGGAAACCACATTCCACATCATGGACTAGGATACGACATACAACGCCATAATAGATCGACCTTTGATACACGCCACGGAGGCCATCCCCTCCATCTTGTACCAGGTTATCAAACTTCCCACCCCATAGGGAGTGTTCAACATACGAGGAGAATAACACACATCCCGAGAATGCTATCACATTGCCCAAGATTTCACATACACCCAACATATGAAGGGCAAAGAAAAATATGCATAGCAAATTAATAGGGTCGAGGTCGAGGTCGAGTAGTGATGAAAGAGCGAACATCATTAGAGACCCCGAAACAATAGAGGCCACAGGATCAACCGTATAAGACCTCGACCCCATCCAACTTGATGATAATGACCATAGAAAGAAATCCTACATCGGTTGCAAGCTTCAAGAACTAGGTAAATTCCGTCATGTCTTAACTAATAACGCGGACTTGTTTGCTTTTTACCATGCAGACATGTCAGGTATCCCGAAGGAGTTCGTGACACACAAGTTGAAAGTCGACGCATTCTACCCCTGGTAAGGCAAGTTAGGCGGAAGTTCAATTCCGCAATAACGATGTAGTCCACGAGGAGGTTGAAAAATTACTGGAAAATGGCTCCATCAGGGAAGAAAAATACCCCCAATGGGTTGCCAACATGGTCATGGTGAAAAAGAAGAATGGAAAGTGGCATATGTGCGTAGAATTCACAGATTTGAACAAAGCATGCCCAAAAGACTCATCCCCGCCACCCCATATCGAACAACTCATTGACGTAACATCCGGGCATGATTTGCTTAGCCTCTTAGATGCATACTCAAGCTATAACCAGATCCTCAGGGAAGAGGAGGACCAGGAGAAGACCACCTTCATCACCCACCAAAGAACGTATTGCTACAGAGTGATGCCTTTCAGATCGAAAAATATGAGGGCTACCAAAGGTTGGTGACGAGAATGTTCAAAGACCAAATCGGCAAGACCATGGAGGTATACATAGAAGATATGTTGTTAAAGTCAAAAAGGAAAAAAGATCATATCGACCACCTTAAAGAGGCCTTCGACATACTCAGGTGGTATGGGCTGAAACTAAATCCTGAGAAGTGTACGTTCGGCACAACCTCTGGAAAATTCTTGGGCTTCTTAGTATCACAAAGAGGAATCAAAGTCAACCCCGACCAAATCAAATCCATAGAGGGAATACCATAGCACTTAACCAACAAAAAATAGGTTCTGAGGCTGACCGGCCGCAACGCCTCCTTGTCAAGATTCATCTCGCGATCATCTGATAGATGTCATAAGTTTTTTGACGTACTCAAGAAGGACAACAACCTCCTATGGACTTCCGAGTGCGTTGAAGTCCTGAAGGAGTTAAAGGCTTATCTATCATCACCACTGTTGCTTGCCCAAGCAGAACCTACAGAACGTTTCCTCGTCTAGCTCGCCGTATCTGAAGTAGCGGTGAGTGTAGTCCTGATCCGAGAAGAGAAAGGTACGAAATCTTCGATCTACTACATTGACAAAACCTTAATCGACGCCAAGACGAGGTACCCCCACCTTGAAAAACAGGCCTGGCCTTGGTCATAGCTTCACGAAAGCTTATACCCTACTTTTAGTGCCACCCCATCTTGGTAGTCACACCTTTCCCCTTGAGAAGTATTTTGCATAAGCCCGAGCTATCAGAAAGGCTAGCCAAGTGGGCCATAGAATTAAGCAAGCATGATATCACATATCAACCGCGGACGGTGATAAAATCATAAGTCATTTCCGACTTATTCATCGACTTCAGCGCAAAGATAATGCCCGAAGTCGAAAAAGAAGCTGCCCACACTTCTCCGCAAATACAAGACTTATGGATTTTGTACACCGACAACATTTCCAATGCGTCAGGGTCCAGACTGGGACTCATGCTCGAGGTCCCGACAGACAAAGTAATTCGCTAGTCCATAAGGTGCTCAGACATGACTAATAATGAATCCGAGTATGAGGCCGTGATTGCAGGATTAAGGTTAGCACTCAAGTACGGGGCGAGGCGGGTCATCATGCGCTGCGACACTCAGCTCGTCGTCAACCAACTCGTAGCGACATTCCAGATCAAAGAGCAAAGATTGCAAAAATACAGGCCAAAATCTGTAAATTACTGCCCAAGTTTGACGAATGCCAGCTCGGCCAAATTCCTCGAGCATAAAACACGAAGCAGACGACCTCGAAAAATTAGTGGCAGCCACTAAAAGCATATTCGGAGAAGGAAATATGGTCACCCTCCTCAACTCGTCGATAGATCAAATCGAGCTAAGGACAATAAATCTAACTTGGGACTGGCGCAACCGTATTGTTACATACTTGCAGGATGACGTACTCCCATATGATAAAAGGAAGCCAAGAAACTTAGGATGCAAGCAGACAGGTACAACATCATCCACAACGATCTATACAAGAGGATGTATGGGGGCCTCTTAGCGAAATTCTTTGGCCCGAATCATACGTGGCGCGTCCTAGAAGAAGTCCACGAAGGCCAATGCGGGGCTCATTCTGGAAACTGACCTCTAGTTAGATGCCTCATACAAGCAGGTTACTACTAGCCTACTATGAAAAAAGAGGCATGCAGACTTCGTGAAAAGATGCGAGCAATGCAAAAAATACGACCCAATGATCCACCAAGCGAGTGAGCATCTATTTCGGTCACTTCCCGTTGTATTTTCATCAAGTGGGGGATGGACATCGTCGGCCCCCTCCCTGCGGGACAAGTGGGTAGAAGAAGGAGTGTTCGCACAGATATGCGAGCAGGAAGTGATTGCCTTCATATGGAAAAACATTATGTGCCACTTCGGCCTCCCCAAAGAGATCAGCTGCGACAACGGACCCCAATTTACTAGAGAAAAGGTCACCGAATTTTTTGAAAAGTGACATATAAAAAAAATACTCTCCACCCCGTACCACTCCGTGGGTAATGGGAAAGCAGAATCCTCTAAAAAATCAATATAGAACATCATGAAGAAGAAGCTCGAGGATGCCAAGGGACTATGGCCGAAACTACTACCAGAAGTGCTATAGGCCTACCACACAATGCCAAAGACGAGCACAGGAGAGACGCCCTACTCATTAGTGTCTGAGCCTGATGCAGTAATACCATTCGAAGTCTGAGAGCCAAGTTTGAGATACTCCCATGAGAGCGGACTGAGAAACAATGAAAGCAGAAGGTAGGAACTTGACGAAGCCGAAGAATGGAGAGATATGGCCTACATAAGGATGATCACCCAAAAATAACAGGCAGAACGCTACTACAACAAAAAGTCCAAGATCAGACCATTCTAAGTCAGGGATTACATGCTCAAGGCCAAAACACAAGCAAGCAAAGACCCGTAGAATGGCAAACTGGGAACGGATTGGGATGGCCCATACAAAATCACGGCAACACCAAACAAAGGGTCATTTCAACTAGAAGCGATGGAAGGAAAACTTCTATGAAACAATTGGAGCGTCGCCCACCTCAAGTACTTCAACTTTTAAGAATAAGCGTCCTCCGAATCGTACTCTTTTTCCTTCACTTGAGTTTTGTCCCAATTGGGATTTCTCAAGGAGGTTTTTAATGAGGCGATAAGGGGGACACTTCAAGTCGAAATGCGGATAGAAAAAGGCACCAGACGGTCAGTTCATTGCCCAACCTCTCGACATATCTCCAGGTCGCTCAATGAAGGGACTAGATAGACCAAGACTGGAATGCCAACCCAAAAAATATGTAAATTTCTCCAAGTATGAGCAAAACACAAGTGTATGTTCGCCCATGTTTCCACCAGAACAACATTGCCTCAATATCTACTCGGCCTCCGGACACAATTAAATAAGTTACATTCGACCTTGTTAGAATTAAATAACATTCGACCTCGTTCAAATCAAATTACATTCGACCCTGTTCGAATCAAATAACATTTGACCTCGTTCCAATGAAATAACATTCGACCTCGTTCGAATCAAATCACATTCGACCTCGTTCAAATCAATAATATTCGACCTTGCTCAAATCAATAACATTCTACCTCGTTCGAATTAAATAACATTCGACCTCGTTCGAATTAAATAACATTCAACCTCGCTCTAATTCACATTCGGCCTCGTTCGAGTTAACTACGAGTTATATTTGACTTTGTTCGAATTAACACCCATACGGACCCCGGCGATTATTAAGTTTAAGTTACGTTCGACCTCCCTCAAGTTAACTAAGTTACGTTCAAACTCGATTCGAACTAAGCTCCGGGTAGATTTGGCCTCATTCGAGTTAACACTTACTGACCCATATCATGACTACCTAAGTTCAGCATTTCACCTCGTTCAACACACGAACTAAGCTTCTGCGACTAAAAGCAACCAAAGAGAAGAACAAAAGAAAGAAGCATACAAGCCCGAACATAAGAAAATTGTCATGACCCAAAATTCCTAAGGTCGTGATGGCGTCGGACATCAATGTCAGGCAAGCCAAATCATTAATTAATCAAAATAATTTCCGGTTTAAAACATTTATGAAAAATATTTCCTTTCACTTTATTACATATTAACCCAATAAAATTTATTAATTAAAATAATGGTTTAAATACTGCACTTTAGCAAATATATCCCAACACATCCCAGAGCCCGGTGTCACAAGTACATGAGCTATTTCTAAGAATTTATACAATCAACACAAGGCCTGTCCGGAATACAAGTTGGACAAGGAAATTTAAAATAAAATAAATACAATACGAGGAAGACTCAGTCAGTTGCGGATCGCCTCGGATGATGCAGCTCGCCTAAGTCTCCGAAATCCTCCACATTGCTATGAAAGTACCTGTGCAATAAAATGCACAGCAAGTGTATCATGAGTACAAAAAAACAACGTGTACTCAGTAAGTCACCCGCCTAACCTAAGAGAGGTAGTGGCGAGAGGTCAAATTAGAAACATGCTAAAAGTCAGTTTAGAATATTCAAGTGTGATACTAAGCATGATTATCATAGGCAATTTATTAAGTTCAGGAAAAAACATTTTTCAACTCCATTCACCGTTAACACTTTATATGTTCGTCATATTAATAACAATTAATCAACATGAGTGATTTAATCAAATAACAATTAATTAATGGGAAGGAATAAATTCTTCCAAAATCTTTTTAATAACTTTAAATCTCTGTTATTTCAATTGACAACTTAAAATCTCAGGCCAGTAATCAGGCAAAAATCATAACAACTACGCAGTAAATATCATGCGCAAGCAATGCCGAGGGTCGAACGGCGCAGACCAACAATAATAAATTGTGCACTGCGGAGGGTCGAACGGCTCGAATCATAGATGCATCTCGCGAATTGATCATGCGACGCGGTTATACATACAAATAATAAGGCTAGCCTGCTCGCGAATCATACCTGCGACCCAGGTGCTCATATATACACATATCCGCATAATAAATCCGTATTTTTATCAAGAAGCAGTTTTTCTCAGGAATGTGGTAAAATTCTTCTTAAAGGAACATGTAATATAGCTTGTAAATTTTTGTTTTGAAACTCATTTGCCAAGTTTAATGGTATTCCATAATACAACCCTACCAGGTACACAATTATCCACAGAGAAATCAATTCTCTTTCTAGATGATTAACAAAATGAACTCTAGTCTTCTTTTAGATATTCAATTACAATTTCGATTATATTAGCAGTTTAATATTACATGCAGGATTACATGTACAAAACGTAAGGCATGCTAGTGGGTCCTAGACTACCTGGACATGACAAAATAGTAGCTACTCACGGACTCTCGTCACCTCGTGCATACGTAGTCCCTGAAGATAATAGCATATACTTAATTAATTCACCTAGTGGGACAATTCCCCCACACAAAGTTAGAAAGGAGACTTACCTCGCTCCGAAATTCCATAACCAGCTTCCAAGCCCTTCCGACGACTTCCATGGATGCACAACGCCCCAAAACTACCAAATAACAGGCAAAGCAATGAAAAATCATCCTAATACTTGCAACAAATTCAAATTATATACTTTCCCAACTTCGCTTGGTGAAATGACCAAAATGCCCGGAATCCGAAATTTCTCGAAGATACATTCTACCCATAACTTTACTAGTTCAAATATACAATTTACACTAATATTCATGCCCAATTCGTGGCTAAAAATCCGATTTCTATTTTCTAGGTTTCTTTAAGATTCTCCAAATTTCCAAGCCTAATCCATGCATATAATCTTGTATTTAACTTAGAAGCACGAAGGAATTACTTACCTTGACATTGCATGAAGATATTCCCCTCTTGAAGCTCTCCTAAAATCACCTAAGCCTTGAGAAAAGTGAGAAAATGAACCAAGATCCTTATTTTAAAACATTCTGCCCAGGACGATTTTCGCACTTGCGATCCAGTCCTCGCACCTGCGGCTTCCTTTTCCTCCAGCCGGATCCGCACCTGCGACCCATTGCCCGCATCTGCGCCTTCGCAGGTGCGGAATTCCATCGCACCTACGATTCTAGCCAAGCGATCCCACTCTCGCACCTGCGGCCCCAAAGCCGCACCTGTGGCCAAATCCTCGTAGGTACGGTCGCACCAGATAACAGCAATTCCAGCCTTCTTCAAACTTTCAACTTGATCCGTTAACCACCCGAAATCCACCCGAGGTCCCCGGGACCCCGTCTAATTATACCAACCTGTTACAAAACATAATGCGGACTTGCTCGAGGCCTCAAATCACATCAAACAACATCTAAACCACGAATCGCACCCAAATCCCAACTTTATGAACTTAAAATTCCAAACTACCACATCTGATGCCGAAACCTATCAAATCACGTCCTATTGACCCCAAATTTTGCACACAAGTCATATTCAACATTACGGACCTGCTCCAACTTCTGGAATCACATTCTGACCTCGATATCAAAACTTTCACTTTCGATCGGACTTCTCAAAAACCTTCAAATTTCTATATTTCGCCAAATGACTTCAAAATGACCTACGGACATCCAAATTCACTTCCGATCGCGCTCCCAACTCCAGAATCACCACACGAAGCTTTTCCCAGACTCCGAATCCCAAACGAACATCAATAACTCTGAAATGCACTTCAAGCCCAAATTTATGAAATTCTTCTAAAATGCTAACTTCCACAATATGCACCGAAACGCTCCCGGGTTATCCAAACCCCGATCCAAACATACGCCCAAGTGTGAAATCATCATATGAACCTGCAGGAACCTTCAAATCCTGATTCGGAGGTCGTTTACTCAAAATTCTAATCTTAGTTGATCCTTCCAACTTAAGGCTTCTGAAATGTGAATTTTCTTTCCAAATCAACTCTAAACTTTCCGAAATTCAATTCCGACCACGCCCACGGGTCATAATACCTGAAACGAAGCTGCTCACAGCCTCAAACCGCTGAACGACGCGCTAGAGCCCAAATTGACCGGTCGGGTCGTTACATTCTCCCCTACTTAAACAGACGTTCATCCTCGAACGTACTAAGAACTGCTCTGGAGTTATCTGAAATCACTGTTTAACACCTCGATCACTTGCCCGTGCTACCATAACCCAGTTGAGTACATTAGCTTGATCAAATCTGAAGATTTCTTCTTTTATCCATATAATAAGCTCAGAACCTAGTTCCAATACCTGAAATTTTCTCTACCAGGCCTAGTTCCAATTTATAAACACTGTATCGTCTACTACACAAAATACCATAACATGACTGCATACCTTTGCTGAATTAGCACTATGCACCGCAAGATTCATCATCTAACCACAATGATGTTCCCTGAACCTTAATAGCCAAAATTCCACAAATCTAATGCTCCCAATGCACCTCATGATATATATACATACATCCTGCTATAATGCTGGCGATACCACCACAATGGAGGAGATGTGTAGAAATTCATACCCAACTGCAGAGTTAACAAATCATTGAATATCTCATCTTAATTAGAATCATCACCTCATTATGAACCTGAATAATGGTATTTGTTCTTTAATGTACACTTCACATAACCTTATCGCACTGATCGCTGATCCGAAAATCTCGTCTCACCCAGTATGAACTGCTCAAACAACAAATCACCCCAAACATGACCGACAACCTCACATGATACCACATCGCACCAATAGGCCATAACTAGAACATGATAATAAGAAACGACTCAGGAAGGGACTATTCAACTCACGCAACTAATATGAACTCTTATCAGAAAATGGGAAGTAAAACAGAAGAAAATAATTATAGGAACCTTACTCAACATCACACTGTTGCGGCGTGCAATCCGATCCGAATAACATACACGTGACAACGTGCCACCCGATCCACACATAAAATTTACATAAGAATATATATATATATATATATATATATATATATATATATATATATATATATATATATACTCTTTGGATCTCAAGAGCTATCCTGCTCAAATAATATCCCCACTACGCGGGACCTCAACACATAGGAAATTATCAAGCTGTTTCACAACTCACACGGCAAAAATCACAATATCGCATGAATTTGACGAAAACGGAGCAACATCTGCTGTTCTAATACCTTTCCATGAAAAAAGTGCTCTACTGAAATGAACATGCCTGGATCATACGAAGCCCATAATCATATTTAAATCCATCCACAAGCATCGAGTCTACCTTGCTCATACCAAACTAAGCTAATAGCTTTTACCTGGGTCCATATTAACCCACTTTCTCCCATAATAATCGAGAACAACCATCATAGCCGGGACAAACACCCCACAATCCACAACCAAATGAACTGAACGTCCAGACATAAATTCTCAAATAAACAATATTGCACTCCTTTATACTCAGCCCAAATCTTCAATCCATCAAGTGACTACATGTCACACTTTATACAATCTTTTCGCGGTCATGTTTCCACGACCTTCCACACAAGGCAAAAAGTCTGCCCATCCACCACTGGCCATACTACGCCATAAGACAAATCAAGAACCCATAACTAGGGTACAAAGCCTCTTCCACCGAATATCAATCTCAGATGACACTGAAGATAACACCAGCTTACTCTGAACTTTCAAATCACTTTTTCTTGCTCTTCCGAGCACATATCACCACCGAACCGCCTCGATTCTTACTCCTGGTTACATACTGCTTTCCGCACCTAACATGCCAATATGAGGTAGCACAAGAATTCCATCATAACTTCTGAACCACCTATAGGGTGAACACTTCATCATATAGAAACATTTTACTTAACTCAATTCAAGAGTACCATCTCAACACACGAGTGAATTCCCACAATCACCCAACATACAAATCCTTAAGTAGTAGTCTATACCGTCATAACGCTTCCGGGATCCGCCTACACTTGACAGGCCATAACACTCAAATGCTCCCACATGAAATCCATTACGATGGCCGACAAGCCCCGCACACACCGACGCAAACCACATGAATAACTTAATCACATCAAAGGAACTGATCACTGCCGCAAATGTGCCATTTCGACCATGGCTAATGAATCTATCTTATTTAATCATATTCAATTGCTTCAGGAATAATAGCAACTTCCTTCAACTCATAGCAACTCAACCCTCACTCATTCCGAGCGACCTTGATTCACGAGACTATGCTGCCTAAATCCCGCAACCCGTCTCGTACCCTCCTGATAATATTTCTACAATCCGGAGTTTATTTCTCTCACTCCTCCAATACTATCCTGCATCCCGAAACATATCATAGAACATTCCAACCATCTTCCTCTTCTCGGAAATCATACTGCAAAATCTCAATTCTTAATCATACTGCTGCCTTTAACCCTTAAATACCACATTCTTAACTTTTGAACTCACTAGGACCGCTATTGAGAGTCACCCACTCTGACTGGCCCCGAATACAATCGTTTCCAAGGCTCTTCTAACACATGAACACCCTTTTCATTGAAGCACGTGACTAAGTCACTACCCTGACAACTCACCTATTCCTTAAGCAAAATTCTGAATCTTCCAAAGCCTAACAATTTTTGCACACATTCATCAAATCCCATGCACAATCACCATTTTACTCCTTCCCCTTAGCTGTAATAACTTGCCAACACGCCGGCAATCTGCAACCCTATGATAAGATAATCCTGCAACCCATCTGTAGATGGTGGGACTCCCCCACTTAGCTCGAAGCTGCTCCTTGCACCACTCTAGACCCTTCCAAGATCCTTTCTCCTTTGATAACGCGATCTAGCTCAACCAATCCGTCCAATTCTTCCAAAAGCTCTTGCTAGCACTCCCTAAATACTCAAATTCTCTAGCATCATTCACACATTCTGCCTCCTACCGAATAGCCACTACAACCCCTCACAGAGACCTTCTAACCATGCCACCGCTAACCTATTCACAGGAGATGACCCACATGTGAAAATCACCCGCGGACACCTTCCAACGACGCTGAAATGCACCCTCTCTGCGACTTCAATACCCCATCCTACGCCCTGATTCATTTACCAACTTTACTAGTCCATCTGCTCCTCATGGACATCCATTAAATGCGCGACAATATCTTTAAATTTCAAGCTATGCTACCGCTACCCTACTTTGTGACTGCTCGACTTCCGCTTCTTATACCTGGCCTCCTAGAAATGGAACCACCGCCTAGCCTCACTTCAGGATTAATCTTTGCCAACCGCATCCTTCAATACTTCTTCTCAATACTCTGACCCCACGCAACCGAAGAAACCATAGCACCGACAAACTTAACACATTCCATTCGATCAACGATGATGACTTCATGTCACAGGTGCATATCCCACCTAACTTGAAGACACCCAGTCTTACTAATTTGTCAACCCCAACCGGACCATTCATAATCAAAATGCCTTCCCTCTACTGGAACTAAAATACCGAAATCTCAAAATCACACTCCGAGAAGGCCTCCCTTCAAACCATTCATCACCCCCAGCATACGGGCAAGCATTCTATCATCATATCGACATTACACGATAACCAATCGCGAGCATCATCACTACCTGAGCATAGCCTTAACACTTTCAGAAACACAACTACTGAGCTGAAATAACATATTATTCTTCTACAGGGCCATTTCATCCGTAGCACCATTTCAATTACTCAAATTCCTGATTCGTAGCAAGCGCTTCACGACGTGTAAGATTGGGTCGGAATAAACATAGGCATAAGCCTCAACGGAATCAAATAGCACGATGAGAAATCAAGAAGGCAAGTACTCCTAACAGCCCTGTAGCCTCTCGAAGATAAGTACAGACGTCTCTATACCGATGCGCAAGACTCTACTAGACTTGCTCATGACTCGTGAGACCTACGGGAGTCTAGTGCTCTGATACCATGTTGTCACGACCCAAAATCCCTAAGGTCGTGATGGCGCCGGACATCAATGTCAGGCAAGCCAAATCATTAATTAATCGAAATAATTTCCGGTTTAAAACATTTATGAAAAATATTTCCTTTCACTTTATTACATATCAACCCAATAAAATTTGTTAATTAAAATAATGGTTTGAATACTGCACTTTAGCAAATATATCCCAACACATCCCAGAACCCGGTGTCACAAGTACATGAGCTATTTCTAAGAATTTATACAATCAACACAAGGCCTGTACGAAATACAAATTGGATAAGGAAATTTAAAATAAAATAAATACAGTACGAGGGAGACTTTGTCAGCTGCGGATCGCCTCCGGATGATGCAGCTCGCCTAAGTCTCCGAAATCCTCCACATTTCTATGAAAGTACCTGTGCAATAAAATGCACAGCAAGTGTAGCATGATTACAAAAAAATAACATGTACTCAGTAAGTTGACCGACTAACCTCAGAGAGGTAGTGGCGAGTGGTCAAATTAGACACTTGCTAAAAGTCAATTTAGAACATTCAAGTGTGACACTAAGCATGATTATCATAGGCAATTTATTAAGTTCAGGAATAAAAAAATTTCAACTCCATTCACCGTTAACACTTTATATCTTCGTCATATTAATAACATTTAATCAACATGAGTGATTTAATCAAATAACAATTAATCAACGGGAAGGAACAACTTATTCCAAAATATTTTTAATAACTTTAAATCTCTTTCATTTCAATTGACAACTTAAAATCCCAGGCCAGTAATCAGGCAAAAATCATAAAAACTACGCAGTAAATATCATGCGCAAGCAATGCCGAGAGTCAAACGACGCGGACCAAATAATAAACTGTGCACTACCGAGGATCGATTAAATCAAACCATAGATGCATCTATCTTCCCCGCTCGCGAATCGATCATGAGACGCGGTTATACATACAAATAATGAGGCTAGCCTGCTCGCGAATCATACCTGCGATTCAGGTGCTCATATGTACACATATCCACATAATAAATCCGTATTTTTATCAAGAATTAGTTTTTCTTAGGAAAGTGGTAAAATTCTTCTTAAAGGAACATGTAATATAGCTTTTAAATCTTTGTTTTGAAACTCATTTTCCAAGTTTAATGATATTCCATAATACAACCCTACCTGGTACACTATTATCCACAGAGGAATCAATTCTCTTTCTAGATGATTAACAAAATGAACTCTAGTCTTTTTTTAGATATTCAATTACGATTTCGATTATATTAGCAGTTTAATATTACAGGTACAACACGTAAGGCATGCTAGTGGGTCCTAGACTACCTAGACATGGCATAATAGTAGCTAAGCACGGACTCCCGTCACCTCGTGCATATGTAGCCCCCGAAGATAATAGCATATACTTAATTAATTCACCTAGGAGGACAATTCTCCCTCACAAAGTTAGAAAGGAGACTTACCTCGCTCTGAAAATCCATAACCGACTTCCAAGCCCTTCCGACGACTTCCATGGATGCACAACGACCCAAAGCTACCAAATAACGGGCAAAGCAATGAAAATTCATCCTAATACTTGCAAAAAATTCAAATTATACACTTTCCCAACTCCGCTTGGTGTAATGACCAATATTCCCTCGAGCCCACGTGCCTGGAATCCGAAATTTCTCGAAGATACATTCTACCCATAGCTTTACTAGTTCACATATACAATTTACACTAATATTCGTGCTCAATTCGTGGCTAAAAATCCGATTTCCATTTTCTAGGTTTTTTTAAGATTCTCCAAATTTCCAATTAATTTCCATGCCTAATCCATGCATATAATCTTGTATTTAACTTAGAAGCACGAAGGATTTACTTACCTTCACATTTCATGAAGAAATTCTCCTCTTGAAGCTCTCCTAAAATCGCCCAAGCCATGAGAAAAATGAGAAAATGAAACAAGTTCCTTGTTTAAAAACATTCTACCCAAGCCGATTTTTGCACGTGCGATCCAGTCCTCGCACCTGCGCTTCCGCAGGTGCGCCCAAGAGCCCGCACCTGCAGCTTCCTTCTCCTCCAGCCGGATCCGCACCTACGACCCATTGCCCGCATCTGCACCTTCGCAGGTGCGGAAATTGCATTGCATCTGCGATCCCAGCCAAGCCAGCCCACTCTCGCACCTGCGGTGTCAAAATCGCACCTGCGGCTCCGCACCTGCAGCCAAATCCTCGTTGGTGCGGTCACACCAGATGACAGCAATTCCATCCTTCTTCAAAATTTCAACTTGATCCGGTAACCACCCGGAATCCACCAGAGGCCCCCAGGAGCCCGTCCAATAATACCAACCTGTTCCAAAACATAATGCGGACTTGCTCGAGGCCTCAAAAAATATCAAACAACACCAAAACCACGAGTCGCAACCAAATCCCAACTTTATGAACTTGAAATTCCAAACTACCACATCCGATGCCAAAGCCTATCAAATCACATCCTATTGACCCTAAATTTTGCACACAAGTCATATTCAACATTATAGACCTGTTCCAACTTCCGGAATCGCATTCCGACCTCAATATCAAAACTTCCACTTCCGATCGGACTTCTCAAAAACCTTCAAATTTTTATCTTTAGCCAAATGACTTCAAAATGACCTACGGACATCTAAATTCACTTCCGATCGCGCTCCCTACCCCAGAATCACCACACAAAGCTATTCCCAGACTCGGAATCCCAAACGGACATCAATAACTCTGAAATGCACTTCAAGTCCAAATTTATGAAATTCTTCTAAGATTCTAACTTCCACAATATGCACCGAAATGCTCCCGGGTTATCCAAACCCCGATCCGAACATACGCCCAAGTCCGAAATCATCATATGAACCTGCAGGAACCTTCAAATCCTGATTCGGAGGTCGTTTACTCAAAATTCCAATATTAGTTGATTCTTCCAACTTAAGGCTTCTAAAATGAGAATTTTTTTTCCAAATCAACTCTAAACTTTCCGAAATTCAATTCCGACCACGCCCAGAGGTCATAATACCTGAAATGAAGCTGCTCACGGCCTCAAAGCACCGAACGACGCACTACATCCCAAAACGACTGGTCGGGTCGTTACAAAAATAACATTTCATACTTTAACAATATTCATTACAAGGGCTAATACAGACGTTCGCAAAAGTGTTCACAAAATTTACAAACAAAAAGAAGAATAATTACTCGCCCTGATCCAACAGCATCATCCCCACCATCACCATCGCCATCGGGATAACCGTCCTCATACCAGGCATGCCGCTAAATCCTGTCCATATCTTCCTTGCCTTCACCGGCCTCGGGGGGTAGTAGGGTCGTAGCCGCAAGCGATCTGAGCTGCACGCACCTTAGTAAGAGCATCCTCAAAGTCAGCTTCACGAACTTTCCCCTCCGTCATCAAACTTTTAAATATTTCCAGCTGGGCCTCGACGTGGATCCACTTCACATAAAAATCCCGCGGGACATCAGGTAAAATAGAAGCATGAGAGGAGGACGGCTGAGCCAATAAATGTGTTTTCACGACCTCAAGAATGACGACTTGGTCATCAAGATTAGAAACCACTCTTTCTATATCCCATATCGGCTCATCGAGCCACGCTTCTCTGAGTTTAGCCGTCTCCAAATTGTTTGCCCTCTCGGATCGAAGAATGCATATCGCAACCTCCAAAGCCTCTACTTTTGTTGAAGCCTCCAGCCGATCCAACTCTGTCTTCTCCAAGTCCGACGTCCAATCAGCAACCTCCGCTATTTTCTCGGCAACTTCGCTACCCAAAGCATCATCCCTGACCGAACATTGTTCGAGCTCGGCCCACAGAGAGAGAACTTGAGCCTGAAGGTCTATACATTAGGCCTCCACTCCCCTGCTCACCTCGAGCTCCTCTTCTTAGTCCTTAAGCACCCCTTAAAGGACACTACATTTGCCGATGACACTCATTTACATTGTCACACCTCCTTTTTCCCCAGTATGGGTGGATTAGGGAGTTTTTTCAATTTAAGTCACATAATCGATTTTGTAATTATTTTATTGATTTTCAGAGTCGCCACCCGATTTTTTTTTACGGTGTTCTGAGACACCAATTGTTTATTGAAATCCCAAACCGAGGAAATTTTGACTCTGTTTAAAATGTCTGCGAACTAGAAATCCGGGTAAGGAATTCTGTTAACCCGAGAGAATGTGTTAGGCACTTCCGAGTTCCGTGGTTCTAGAACGGCCTCTTAACTATTGATATTTGGCCTAATTATCTGATTATTTATGTTTTTTAAACCTATTGTGCATTTTAGCCTTTTTACTTTTTAGCCGCTTTTAATATTTATGGATTATTCTGAACCAAATTACGATGGCGTGCACTTGTTATTTTTGGACACATCGTAAACGCGCCACATGAAATGCACCCGCAATTTACGACATGTTGATTTTTATTATTGTTTAAAATTATGGTCAGGTAGCATGAGTTGCAGACCCAAGTGTAGATTACGTAATCGTGACTATGGTCACGATGATTTAATTGCTTATTGAAGCAAAAACTATTATTTTTCCGTAAGTTCTTTATCTTTCCTAAACTATATGTCACACTAATCTAAAAGAAGTATTTTGGACTACCAGATTTGTTTTGTTCAAGGTCTTCTAAAATGAAGTCTACTTAGTCTAAGGAGGAGAAATTGGGCCATTGCTAAATTTGGTCCAATTTTGTGATTAGCATATTGGGCCAACCCTATTTTAACTATCGCGAAACAAAAGTATACAATCCAGCTAAAATATGCTAAATGAAGGAATTTAAACACAAAATGGAAACACTGATTTAGTGGAACATATTTCAGACTATAGTTCTAATAATGAAACTCACTGGAAAATTTGAACACTCATTTTAGTTATCATAGAGGAGTTGTATCTTCTAGAGGCCGTATTTTAAGAAGCTGGCCCAATAAAATGCAACAAATATCCGATTTAGATTTAGGAGTGCAGCCTGCTTCCCGGCCAAGTGGCCATAGAGTCCATTGGACTCAAAACTTCATACATGACTTAAAGGAATTCATGAACCAAAATAGAATCAGTTTTTTAGAGTCATTTTTATAACATAATTGAGATTTCCACTAGTTCAGTTGTAACATCAGAATTATGTGAGAAAAACATAATAAAATTTGAATCCTAAACGAGATATACTAATCAGATTGTAAAAAAAATATAATGCTTAAGATTTTGGGCTGTTATTCCCCCAGGTCCAATAGCCTAGGATTCGACCTCATTCCAGCCAAGGGAAAGCTAAGATGGATGATATGAGTGGCATCAGAAAAGACAACCCCACACATGCTGAGAATGTGGAAACTTCTTATGGTCAGAGTACGGCACCAAATGACTTGGTTCCGCGGCTTGAACAGAAGATACTTGAACTACAGGGTGAGCTTGAGCAGGTTCGTAATTTGGCAAACCTCTCCCTTACACTAAATGTCCCAGATATCAACCATCCAAATACCCAAAACCCGGTACCCCCTCAGAATACGCCTAACCAACGCCCGTAGAATCCTCCCGCACCCCACCAATATACAACCCATCCTCAAAATCCTTTACCCATACATACACCTCCTCAACATCAGCATCTACTGACTCAATGTCCACAAACTACTTATCACACTCCTCAGAATACCCCTCATCCTACCCCCGATCCCCAAAATTCAACCAATGATCATCACTGCACCCAAACTCCTTGCATTCGCCAAAACAACCCCATATACGTGGAAACCTTACCCCACTCCGCTCACCCAATCTCATATACACTGGAATCTGCCGAAAAGGATCTGCTCATTAAGAACATGGCAGAAGAGCTCAAGAAACTCACAAGCCAAGTTTAGGGTGTTGAAGGAGGCAAAGGAATCGAAGGTTTAAATTATGAGGATTTGTGCATTCAGCCAGATGTGGAACTGCCGGAGGGTTAGAACCTCCTAAGTTCGAGATGTTCGATGGAACAGGTGACCTAAAGGTATATTTAAGAAACAATTGTGACAAGATCGTAGAGAAGCCTCACTAGAGATGCCCTATCTTTGTAAATAAGTCAAAATCCCAAGAAATAGGCTAATTGGGTAACGCATGGCATCGGATTTCATGGATGGTTTCAGATTTAACACGGAAAATGCACCAGACATCTTCTATATCCAGAATCTCAAGAAGAAGCCTACCAAGACTTTCTGCGAGTATTCTACTCGATGGAGGTCAGAAGCAGCGAAGGTTAGGCCGGCATTAGATGAAGAGCAAATGAACAAGTTTTTTGTCAGGGCTCAGGATCCACAATATAACGAAAGGTTAATGGTAATCGAGAATCACAAGTTCTCCGGTATCATCAAGCTCGGAGAAAGGATCGAGGAAGGTATCGAAGTGGAATGGTGACAAATTTCAAGGCACTGCAGGCCACGAATAAAGCACTACAATCAGGTGGCATATCAAAGAAGAAAGAAGTAGGAATAGTAATGGTTTCCCAAGGTCCGAAATCTCCATTTGTGTACCAAACACCTCCACCCACATACAAACCTTCACCTCCCAGATATCCTCAACCCGCTACCACCTACCACACCTATAATACCCAAACAGCCTATTATCATTCACCTCCAGCTCATCCAAATTACCAAAAACCCAGGCCCAATTTTAATTGCAAACCAATTAGATAATATACCCCTGTTGTTTAAAACCCATTGACCAATTGTATGAAAGATTAAAAGTTGCTGGATATGTCACCCCTATTCTCGCCGTGGCTACGGAAAACTCGTCACAATGGGCCAACCCAAACAAGACGTGTGCGTACTTTTCGGGTATGAAGGGATATAGTATTGATGAATGCCTCATCCTGAAAGAAAAGAACCAAACACTGATTGATACCAAGGTCATACAAGAGAAAGAAACCACACCCAATATCCGCAACAACCTCCTCCCAGATCATATGGGTGAAAGAGTCAATGTAATAGAAACTGATGAAGAATGGGATCCGATGGATCAATCAGACTTATTCGGGAAGGTGATGATCCTAAGAAGTCGGCGGTCACTCTCAATCCCATTATGGTACAGGTACAACCGCCAGTCAAAGTTGAGGTTTCCACATCGGCCCCCTTTGAAGTAGAAGTGACACCACCTGCAGCTACACCTGCTCCGTTTGAGGTAGAAGTATCCACACCTTTCACTGTGATGGTGACATCTACACCGCCTTTAAGTTCCAACGATGTACCTTGGGATTATGTTGCCAAAGCTAGGAGAAAAGGGAAAGCAAAGACGGAAGAGTCTAGCGCTGCACAAGGAATGACCTGAATATGAAGAATTTACACACCTGAGCATTTGGGACAGACCAGTAAGCAAGCTTCTAACAAACAACCTGTCGTTGAAACTGGTCCAGAAGACCTTCGGAGGAAAGTACAAGCAAGGGAGTATTCTGTTGTTGATTACCTAAATAAGACTCCCACCCAGATATCCATCCTGTCGTTACTGCAAAATTCTAAAGCACACAGGAATGCTCTGATGAAGGTACTGAATGAAGCATATGTTCCCAACAACATTACTGGCGGAGAAATGGCCAATATGGTGGGAGAAGTGTTGGAAAACCATAAGATCACCTTCCATGAAGACTAATTACCACCTGAATGATTAAGCCACAACAGGGCATTGCATATCACAGTGTAATATGAAGATAAGTTCATTGCCAGAGTTCTGATAGACGGAGGGTCCAACCTCAACGTCTGTCCCATGACAATTCTGAAGAGGTTGGGCAAGGGCCTACATGAAATACGAGCAGGATATATGAATGTGAAAGAATTCGATGGGTCGCAAAGATACACGATTGGAGAAACCAGCCTATGCTTGCAAATGGTTCCTACCTGGTTCGATGTTGAATTCCAAATACTAGACATATCCGCCTCCTACAATCTATTGTTGGGACGGCCTTGGATATATGCAGCTGGAGCTGTTGCATCTACTTTGCACCAAGTGGTAAAATTTGAATGGAACCATCAATAAGTGACTATCCATGGAGATGGGAGCAACCCTATTTACACCAGTTAGATTGTTCCAGTGGTAGAAAACAGAAGGAAGTTGGGTGGAGAAACCTACCATCGCATCGAACGTGTTAACGCGATTGAGAAGGATAAATGGTGGAGTAGAAAAATAGAGAGCATACTGGCATGGGAAGGGTATGAACTGGGAAAGGGGCTTGGTAAAAAGCTTCAAGGTATCTCCAAACCAGTACAGCTGAAGCGCCATGGCACAACCTTCGGGCTCGGATATTAGTATACCTGGCAGGAATATCGGAATTGGTCGCCACACATGGTACATACTATCCTCTTGAGCAACCCGTGACGCACCTGAATAACACCTTCCAGCATGACGATACAATATGGGGATCAGAGGAGGAAGAAGCCTTGGCAGCATTGAGGAATTTTTTCTTGGAAGACGATAATATGGATTATATGTAATAGTTGAGGAGGAGGAGGAAGAAGGCCTCACTATCCAGACAGTGGAGAAGGGAGCATCTCTCAAGAATTGGACCGCTAAACCATCAAGGGCCCGACGAGTCCCAGGGTAGCAAGGCTGATAATATTGTTTACCTTTGAAAATGATTTCCTCTTTGGCATTTTGTTTTAAATAATACTTCTAGTGTTCCATTTAAAAAAACATACTATTTTTTCTTTCATATATTTATCCCTACAACATTACTATTTCTTACCTTGATGAACCAACGACTGTGACATGTAATGAGACAATGAAACATAAGGACAGTGACTTGGAAGAAATAAAAGATGAGGATGTAATACCTGAGGAAATTGTCAAAGAAGTGGATAACTTTGATAAAAATCCCAAGTCCAACATGGACGAGACCGAGATAGTCAACTTTGGAGATTCTGAAACCGTCAAGGAAACTCGCATAAGCATCCATTTGTCACCGTCAGAGAAATAAGAATAAACGCAGTTCATGAAAGAATATGAGGATATCTTTACATGGTCATATGAAGATATGACAGGGTTGAGCATATCCGTAGTGGCTCACAAGTTACCTACAAATCCAATATGTCCGCCAGTGAAGCAAAAACTCAGGAAATTCAAGCCAGACATGAGCCTGAATATAAAGGAGGAAGTCACTAAGCAGATCAAAGCCAAGGTCCTCAGAGTAGTTGAGTATCCAACTTGGTTGGCCAATATTGTACCAGTTTCAAAGAGAGACAGGAAAGTCAGAGTCTCTGTTGATTATCGGGATCTAAACAGAGCAAGTCCCAAGGATGATTTCCCGCTACCAAACATACACATTCTAATCGAAAATTGTGACAAGCATGAACTCTAGTCCTTTGTAGATTGCTTCGCAAGTTACCATCAGATCTGGATGGACGGAGAAGACACCGAGAAAATAGCCTTCATTACCCCGTGGCGAGTGTACTGCTACAAAATGATGCCATTCGGTCTAAAGAATGTTGGGGCCACCTACATGAGGGCCATGACAACCATTTTCCACGACATGATACATAAAAAAATAGAGGTATATGTGAATGATGTCATCATTAAATCCAAAAAGGCCACAGATTACATAACAGACTTGAGGAAATTCTTTGACTGGCTGTGAAAGTACAATCTAAAGTTAAATCCCGCAAAGTATGCATTCGGGGTTCTTGCCGGAAAATTGTTGGGATTCATCGTCAGGCGCCGAGGAATAGAGTTGGACCCGTCAAAGGTTAAAGCCATCCAAGAATTACCACCACCAAAAATCAAGAAGGATGTGATGAGTGTCTTGGGACGTCTCAACTACATCAGCCGTTTCATAGCACAGTCTACAGTCATATGCGAGGATTGTCAAAAGGATTTTGACAAAATCTAGGAATACTTGTCCACACCACCAGTCTTAGTCCCGCCAGAGCCTGGTAAACCACTACTAATCTACCTTGCAGTGTTATATGGAGCCTTCGGTTGTGTTCTGGGACAACATGACGTAACAGGAAGATAAGGGCAGGACATATACTACTTAAGAAAGAAATTCACTCCTTATGAAGCATGATACTCTCTGTTGGAACGCACTTGTTGTGCTCTAACCTGGATAGCTCAGAAGCTAAGTCACTACTTTTGTGCCTATACTACATATCTCATATCAAGGATGGATCCCCTGAAGTACATCTTTCAGAAACCCATGCCAACTGGGAAGCTGTCCAAGTGGCAAATCTTGCTAAGTGAGTTTGACATTATCTATATAACTCAGAAAGCAGTCAAGGGACAAGCATTAGCAGATCATCTTGCTGAAAATCCTATAGGAGGAGAATATGAACCCCTAAAAACGTATTTTCTTGATGAGGAGGTATCATTCGTAGGAGAAGATATTGCTAAAGCCTACAACGGTTGGAGGATGTTTTTCGACGGAGATGCAAATTTTTAAATGAGTGGTTATTGGAGCCTTCTTGGTATCAGAAACCGGTCAACATTATCTGTTATCTGCAAAACTCAGATTCCCATGTACTAACAACATGGCAGAATATGAAGCCTCCATATTAGGGCTCAACCTGGCTGTTGATATGAATATTCAGAAACTCCTGGTAATTGGTGATTCAGACCTGCTAGTACATCAAGTACAAGGACAATGGGCTACCAAAAATTCCAAAATACTGCCATATCTGCATTGTACAAGAAATGAAGAAGAGGTTCACAAAGATAGAATTCCAGCATGTCCCCAGAATTCAGAATGAATTCGTAGACGCATTGGCCACCTTGTCATCAATTATACAACATCCAGACAAGAATTTCATCGATCCCATTTCGGTGAGGATCCATAATCAGCCGACATACTGTGCTCATGTTGAAGAAGAAACAGACTGAAAACCTTGGTTCCACGACATCAAAGAATATTTGACAAAAGGAGAATACTCGGAGCGTGCGAACCATACTCAGAAACGCACCCTTCGGAGATTGTCCAATCACTTCTTCCAAAGTGGAGGAACCCTATACAGGAGAACTCCCCATCTGGGCTTGTTAAGGCGTGTTGATGCAAAAGAGGCTCCAAATTGCTCGAGGAAATACATGTCGGAACATGTGGCCCACATATGAACGCTTTATCTTGGCCAAGAAGATACTCAGGTCCGGATACTTTTGGATGACCATGGAAACAGACTGTATACGGTACGTTCAGAAATGCTACCAATGCCAGATACATGTAGACATGATACGGGTGCCACCAAACGAGCTTAATGCAACAAGCTCACCTTGGCATTTCGTTGCCTGGGGAATGGATGTCATCGGCCCAATTGAGCCCACCGCTTCAAACGGGCCCCGGTTCATTTTAGTGGCCATTGACTACTTCACTAAATGGGTTGAAGCTGCATCTTACAAAGTGGTAACCAAGAAAGTCGTCGCATATTTTGTCAGAGACCGGATTGTTTGTCGATTTCGGGTTCCAAAGTCCATCATCACTGACAATGACGCCAATCTCAACAGTGATCTGATGAAATCCATGTGTGAAACTTTCAAAATCAAGCACCAGAATTCCACAGCATACATGCCTCAAATGAATGGAGCCGTAGAGGTCGCCAACAAAAACATCAAGAAGATACTAAGGAAAATGGTAGAGAATCACAAGCAATGGCACGAGAAATTACCATTCGCCTTACTGGGATACCATACCACAATCCGCACATCAACCGGGGCAACGCCCTATATGCTGGTTTATGGTACCGAAGGTATCATTCCCGCCGAGGTAGAAATTCCTTCTTTAAGAATCATAAAAGAAGATGAACTCAACGATGCAGAATGGATAAGGAACCGCTATGAGAAATTAGCCCTAATAGACGGCAAAAGAATGAATGCAGTGTGTCACGGCCAGCCCTATCAGAATAAAATGTCTAGGGCTTTCAATAAAAGGGTCAAACTAAGACAGTTCCCGCCGGGGCAGCTGGTACTGAAACGAATCTTTCCAAATCAAGATGAGGCCAAAGGGAAATTCTCTCCCAAATAGCAAGGTCGTTACATGGTTCATAAAGTATTGATAGGAGGAGCGCTCATACTCGTAGAGAAAAACTCTGGCCAAAGCCTATCAATTCAGATGCAGTCAAAAAATACTATGTGTAAATCATTTATACTTCTTCATATGATGTAAATTGAACTACGCTCGACCTGATTCCCATTAAAGAGGGGATACGTAGGCAGCCCTGTGGGTTCAGTCACAATTCATTAAAATTTCCATTTTCCCCACAATCAGAAACTGGGGCAGAATTTTGAGGAGGACCCTCAAAATTCTGAAGCAAGTTCAGCCAACTACAGCATATGGTGCAGTCAGAAAGGTCATCTAATTAACTGGGGCAGAATTTTGAGGAGGACCCTCAAAATTCTGAAGCAAGTTCAGCCAACTACAGCATATGGTGCAGTCAGAAAGGTCATCTAATTAACTGGGGCAGAATTTTGAGGAGGACCCTCAAAATTCTGAAGCAAGTTCAGCCAACTACAGCATATGGTGCAGTCAGAAAGGTCATCTAATTAACTGGGGCAGAATTTTGAGGAGGACCCTCAAAATTCTGAAGCAAGTTCAGCCAACTACAGCATATGGTGCAGTCAGAAAGGTCATCTAATTAACTGGGGCAGAATTTTGAGGAGGACCCTCAAAATTCTGAAGCAAGTTCAGCCAACTACAGCATATGGTGCAGTCAGAAAGGTCATCTAATTAACTGGGGCAGAATTTTGAGGAGGACCCTCAAAATTCTGAAGCAAGTTCAGCCAACTACAGCATATGGTGCAGTCAGAAAGGTCATCTAATTAACTGGGGCAGAATTTTGAGGAGGACCCTCAAAATTCTGAAGCAAGTTCAGCCAACTACAGCATATGGTGCAGTCAGAAAGGTCATCTAATTAACTGGGGCAGAATTTTGAGGAGGACCCTCAAAATTCTGAAGCAAGTTCAGCCAACTACAGCATATGGTGCAGTCAGAAAGGTCATCTAATTAACTGGGGCAGAATTTTGAAGAAGGACCCTCAAAATTCTATGTTAGCGGAAGTCGCAATGTCTCTAATAATGTCACAGTTACTGGTTAATCTAACTAACTTCTAAACTGCATACTACTATGTCTTTGAAAATTATACACACATGCTTTTGAAAAAAAGAAACTTTGCTTTAGCCAAATGCTACCCTAATAGATTGAATAGGATCTTCAGATAGGGCAGAGCAAATCGAGCAAGCAAAGGCACGAACCAACCTCCCCCCGCAAAAACTCACAAATTTTCTTTGGATGCAGGACTATATAATCATGATAAACACCATCACAATGACATAATCGCTATGCATGAAACACATTATCAGCTAAGAATACTTCACTCTTACTCTTCCCGTTGCATGGGACTAAGCATTGTCCCAAACCTTTCTTGAGGCTAAGCCATGCCTCTCTACATGCATAAGGCTAAGCATTGCCTTCTCTCCACATGAGACTAAGCTCTGTCTCAATCCTTGTATGAGGCTAAGCCCTGCCTCCCTATTTGCATAAGGCTAAGCATTGCCTTCTCTCCACATGAGACTAAGCTCTGTCTCAATCCTTGTATGAGGCTAAGCCCTGCCTCCCTATTTGCATAAGGCTAAGCACTGACTTCTCTCTGCATGGGACTAAGAACTATCCTGAATCTTGCATGAGACTAAGACTTGTCTCAAATTACTTGCATGAGGCTAAGCCCTGCCTCCCTATTTGCACAAAGCTAAGCACTGCCTTCTCTTCACATGAGACTAAGCCTTGTCTCAAATCACCTTCCTGAGGCTAAGCCATGCTTCCTATTTGCATAAGGCTAATCTATGCCTTCTCTTTGCATGTGACTAAGCACTGTCCCGAACATTGCATGAGGCTAAGCCTTGCCTTCCCAATTGCATAAGGCTAAGCCCTGCCTTCCCTTTGCATGGGACTAAGCAATGTCCCTAATCTCGCACGAGACTAAGCATTGTCTCTCTTGCAATGTTCTCTTCTCTTGGGCTAAGCTCTGCCCTCAATTTCACACAAGACTAAGCCCTGTCTTGTTTCTTGTAGTATCATGCCTCTGCACCTCATGGGCTGAAATATAGCCAACTTGTCCGAAGGCGTCATATTCTGAAGGCACCATCCTCATAGACGGAAGACATCATGCCATGGCATGAGGATCACTCAAACTTGCACATCATTATTCAAAGGACTCATGGTTTGGAGGCACCATTGTCATGGCCCGAGAACATCATTTTATGGCATGAAAATTCCTTACCACACAATTCATGGCCCGGGACATTATGGTCTAAGGACGTCATCCTCAACCGTCCAAAGACAGTTTTCATAGTTTGAATGGAATTTGCTTCATGTCTAAATTTATGCAAATTTATACGTATATTCTTGTAGTACATCTTTTGATTTTCAGGTGACCCAATGAGTAATTGTTATCCCAACAGGAGCAATCCCGCTCCAGTTCCTTCAAATTATTTTAAACCTGACCAGTCACCATAACCGTTTCACCTATTCGAAACCTTGTGTCAGTCCTTGTGACAACTCCATCGGTTCATTCCACCGGTGGATTCAGAAATACACACGGCCTGATTCTTGTAAAACTAGGGATATGTAGGCATCTCGGAAATCGGAGTGCGGCCGATATCTCTCAAATCGCCCTATTCGGTCAAAATTGGCCATCATATCTTTTAGCCGACAACTCTTTCATCCTTCCCAGGTAAAGAGGGGCAGTTATTGATACCCAATTTTTTTCCATATATATTTCAAAAATACATATATACTTTTAGAATAATGCATGAGCATCAACTAGTATTATTCCATAATTTTTTATAATTTTAAAGGATTTTTAATTAATTTATTCCAGCATTTTATTATCTAAATAATTACTAATTGCATCACAAGTGATTTTATAATAATTTTATTACTTAATTTTTATAATTTATATTTATATTAAACTTTAATCATTTTATACATCATTACATTTACATCTTTAGGTTATAATTGCAATAACTTTGCAATAATAGCCCATGCATGTATAATTACTTTATTTACACAGAAAATGGATTTTTATATTTTTATAATATTAATTAATTATTTTAAATCATTTTCATATAAAAAAACATTTTTATCATTTAGTAATTATTTTTATAAATTATTTTATTAATTTAAGTGGGTATTTAAAACATAACCCCTTTTTTAATTAATATTCGGACCTCCCAGCCCAATACTAACTAGCCCAATTACCCTACCCATAAACCAATACCCAATACACTACCCGTGCCCGCCTAATGAAACCCGCCCCCACCTAAATATCCAATCCTGGACGTTGATCTCAGAAGATCAACGACCCTAAATTACCCAAACCCTTTTAATATATCAAAACCCCTCCAAACCCTATTTCATTTCCCCCAAACCCGCAGTCACCTGATCTTCTTCTCTCTTCTCTCTCACTCCCCAAACCCTAGCCCGCAGTCACACTTTTCCCTCTTGATTCATGGGATTCCCCTTCGATTCCATGCCTTATTTGGCTTCATTCCTCTACTAGTTATACGATCCTAATGCTACTTGATTCATTTGCCTCAAATGGCAAGTGAATCTCAAGTGACTCAAACCAGATTTGGTTTAAAGTCTCCCATATCTCGATTATTCCATCTGTGCTCACTCCTAATACTTGTGAGTACGAATATTTTCGTATTTTAGGGTTTCAAATCTCTGGTTCAAACCAGATTTGGTTTGATTTCTGTTTATTTTTTACGAATGTGGATATTTTTTCTTGAATATGTTTATATCTTCTTAGATCTGGAGCAATTTTATGTTTATTGTGGTATTTCTCCTTTAAAGTTTCGATACTTCTGTCCCTTATAATCTTTTATTATTATTATTGACCGATTTTATTTTACCCTAAAAGCTAGGGTTTTAATTTTAACAGATTTTGCAAAAAAAATGTTTTAATCTTTACATATTTTCGTCTCTTGGTATTTCATAGGGTTTCCTTATTTATTTTGACTGATTTTACTTATTAGATGTCTTTGTATTTCTTCGGGTTTTGATTGTTTGACTGTTTATTCTCTTGTTTCTGCCTGTTAACCTTTAGCTCTGTTGATTAAGTGTTAATTGATTTTACTTACCTAAATTAGGGTTTGAAATCGGCTTTCCTTTAGTACCAGTATTTCTTTATTAAGATTTTACATGTTATTACCTTATTTATGTGATTAATTATCCATACTACTGGATTGATTTTGTGTTGTGATAAATGGAGCCGACTCCTAATTGATTTTGAAATTAGTTCTTACCTTATTTAACCTTATTCTTAGCCACCGATCAATTCCGTGTAAGGTTTTCCTTAAATTAAGTTGTACTTTACTCGATTCTGTCTTGTTTGTCGATTCATGCTTACCTTAATTGATTGTTAATACATTTGCATACCTTATTTGTATGTGACTGGTTCATTACCTTATTTGTTTTACTCCATTGTGTGCTATTTAAACCCCTTCCTTGTTCTGATTCTTAGAATGATTTACAACCCCTTTTAGAACAACTTTTCAACTGAACAACTCTACAACTCTACAAGGCTCTAACTCTCCTATTCTCACAAAAAACTTAAGCTCTCTTTGTTCTCTTGTTCTAATTTCTGCACTAAGTGGCTATTATTTGGCCGGCTAAAAACCAAGGCCAAATTCTCTAGAACATAACTGCTATTGCATTCTTACTTGCTTTCTTCTCAACTGGTATGCCCTAACTCTTTCTATTCTGTTCTCTATGATTTATTCAACTAGTCTGTTTCAATCATCAGCATAATTCTGTCTTATATGGTTACTTCAAAATAATGTGAACCCTTTCCTAAGTTAGTTTTAATGTTCAGTTTGTTTCTTGTTCTAAACTCTGCCAGATACTGTAAGTATGTAACCCAAAATATGTTTGTGGCTTAATTCATAGGTCCTATCTGTTTTTATCTATGTGTTTAATCTATGATTGTTTTAAATACTAGCATGAGTATTAGATATCATCCTATTTGACTATGTGCTGAACATGAATTTTGTTTGCTTCTTTGTGGAGTCAGCCTGTAATTCTGTGTTTTGAACTTTCCTTCTTCTACAAATTGAACTATTTTAAAACTTGTCCCCTACCCTTTATGCACTGGTTTTCAAACTCCTACTTTTAGTCATTTAGGTTCTCACCAACTCCAGTGTGAGCACTACCTCGGGTCCTTGAGACTCCTTTGAACTCTGACACATTAGGGCTGGTCTTCCAACTTTTTATGAGTTATCTTTCTAAATGTGGTTCTAGTGTGAGCATTGCCCAGGGTCCCTGAGGCCTTTGGGAACTTTGACACATTGGAAGCCTGATTTTTATGTACCATGGATGGATCACTACTATGCTCCAGACCTGTTATGTTTGAAGGCCTGGTTCCCAAGTTTAGATTGGGCCTATGAAGGCCCCCTATAGTGTAATTATTACTATTATGTAATTCATTCAATACTCTAGGCTGTAATAATCTCTGTAATAGCATATTTGGGGTTAATTAGTAAAAGCTGGGGTTTTTTTCCTTATACAGCCTATAGATTTAAATAGGTTGATTGAATCATGTGAGTGCTATACTTGTTTAGAGATCCTGTCTATAGGTTTTTCCTGAGTGTTTTGATTCTGTATTTTCATATTTCCATACTAGAGATCCTGCTTATAGGGTTTTTTTAATTCTGCATTAGAAATCCTGTTCATAGGGTCTACACATATTTTCAACAAAATGTGCATTAGTGACCATGTCTATAAGATCCTGTTTGTTTGAAATAATAGTCAATCTGCTTAATTTCTGCCCACATATGGTTAATAGATACCATGCCTATAGGAATAAAAAATCAGTTTCGAACCTAGAAATCATGCCTATAGGGTGAAATCCATTTTTAAACTAATAGATATTATGCCTATAGGGGTTTAAATCGAGTCAACAATTAGAAATCATGTCTATAGGGGTTTATATAAAATCAGCAATTAGAAAGAATGCCTATAGGATTTAGAAGGAATAAAAACCCGTCTTTATGAGTCAAAATCAGTATTACACTTAGAAACAACGTTTATAGGTCTGAAATTTGTAAACTCGTAGAAATCATGCCTATAGGATTCTATTAATCAATTCTGAATTCACCAATTCTGGCCATCTCTTAGGCTATCTGTAGGACTCATTAATAATTTTGGGTTCAAAATTGTGACATATTACCTGCTTGGAATGCCCAGATTCGCGCAAAATAAAATCAGTAAGCAAACAAACAGGTCACAATGCTCGCCTTAATAAAACTGTCTTTATATTCTATTTCTACTCATATAGATATCCTGCCAATAAGATCCTAAAATTAACAAAGTTTGTTGATTCAACTGCGTGCCTTTGTTATATACTTGTGGAGGTCAATTTGAGCCCTTATCTGTTTATTTACTTGAAAGTCCTATTTGTATTTTATTTTTCGCCTAGATTTCTCATTTTTAAGTAACATAGTTCGGTCTAGAACCATCCTAAATAGAGGTCCTAATACCTCCAACGCCATAGTTAAGGGACAGGTAGTGCACGCATAAAGAATGAGCTGGAAGCTGTTAGAACGCTCATATAACAGCTGAAAGATAGTAATTAGGTAGTAAGGAGATGATAGCCCGTGCGCTAATCATATGAGTAACACCCCCAACTTGGGAAAGTTACAAATTATTGCATGGAAAGAAAATACAAAGTATTTCGGGGGTGTTTAGAGTGCTATAGGAACATTTGGTTCCTTAAGCTTAGCCTTTAAGCTAAAGTTTGACTTTGGTCAACATTTTTAGTAAACGACCTCGAAATCGAGTTCCGATGATTCCGATAGCTTCGTATAATGATTCTGGACCTGGCGTATGTTCAGAATGGGTTTCTGATGACCCGGGAGCGTTTCAGCGCCCAATATTGAATTAAGAGTTCCCTAAGTTCCTATTATGGTTTGGGACGTGTTTTCGCAATATCGAGGTCCGAATGGAATTTCAAGATCGAGAATAGTTCTGTTATGTCATTTATGACTTGTCTGCAAAATTTGGTGTCATTCCGAGTAGTATAGGTTGTTTCGGCACGTTGTTAAAGAAGTCTAGAAAGCTTAAAGTTCTTAAGTTTGGTTTTAGGGGTTTTGAGGTATGATTTTGAGTTTTAGCGATGTTTTGGGTGCTACAAAGGCTCGAGCGAGTCCGTATTATTATTTGGGACTCGTTGGTATATTTGGAAGGGGGCTCGGGTGGGCCCAGGTGCCTCTCGAACACCACACAAGGCCAAAAATTAGCTGCATTAGCTACTGGTGCACCTGTTCTGGTGTGACCGCAGGTGCGATTGCCCAGTCGTAGGTGCGGGACCACTCCTGCAGTCCCAGCCTCGCAGGTGCGACCCTAGTGGTTAGGCCAATTCTTGTAGGTGCAGAGAAAATTCTGCAGGAGCGGAGCTGCAGGTGCGGTCTCCACTCCGCAGGTGCGGGCCCAAGCATCCTAGTCCATTTCCGCAGGTGCGAGCTCTTTCTCGTTGGTGCGGTCCTCGAGCCACAGGTGCAGAAATGATGTTCAGACAATTTGTTTTTCTACACGGGAATTAACTCATTTCCCTTATCTTCATCTTCTTCCTTGGAGTGATTTCCACCATTTTAGAGGGGCAAACGACCTGGTCATTGAAGGTAAGTAACTTCCACTCTAATATTAGCTTCATGCATGAAATATTAGCTTAATTAACTACCTAAATTAGTGGAAATTCAAGAATGGGGGTAGTAACCTAGGTATTTCGATAATTTGAGAATTTATCCATGAATTAGCTATGAAATCAAGTAGAAATTGTGTATTAATGATCCTTAGGCTATGGACGAGTGTTCCCTTCGAGAATTTTCGGAATCCGAGCATGTAGGCCCGAGGTTGGATTGTATAATTTCTTCAAGAATGGGAAATTTACTAAATGAGTAGGATAATTTCCATGTTTTGAGCATAAATTAATTAATTTGTATAACCTTTGGCTAGTTTCGAGTACTCGGGCATAGAGTTCAAAGTTTCGGGCGCGTTCTTGGTCCGGGGAGTAGGTTCGACATGAGGTGAGTTCTAACCTTGGAAGGGGGAATTGTCCCCATAGGTGATTATAAATAATTGCATGTCCTTACTTGTGGGGCTACGCACGCACGAAGTGACGAGAGTCTGTGCGTAGCTACTACTATTTTATGTTGGGTAGTTCTAGGACTCACGAGCATGCTTATATGTGCCTTACATGTATTCCTAAACGTATCTTTAATTGCATATTATCATTGATTTGGCATGAGAATATTAGTAAGTTGTGGTCCATGATATATTGCTTAGGTTCTTGCCTTAAAGAATAATCTCTGATAATTCCCTAAAAGAATTGATAATTTTATGTATGTATGCGACACCGCATCACATGTATGATTCGTGAGCGGAATAGCCCTACTATTATGTCAACCGCGTCACATGTTCGATTCGCGAGCGGGGTAATAGATGCATCTATGGTTCGAGCCGTTCGACCCTCGAGTGCACATTTATTTTTTTCTCGCGACGTTTCGGCCATACATTTTCAGCCTATTATGTGTTGTATGATTTACTGGGAATTTGTTGAAATTGCACAAACTGGTTCATGTTAATAAGGGAATTTAGAACATTATGTGCTAGTGAAATTTTACATGCGAAGGTAATTACACTATACTTGATGATTTATCTCTTTGTGATTTCTACGATTGTTATGCCTGCCTAGTTCCTATTAAATCATGTTATTTAGAAATGTTGACCCTAGTAAGTATCACGTCTACCTCTTCAAGGTTAGGCGGGATAATCACTGGGTACATATCTATTTATGTACTCATGATGCACTCTTGTACTTAAATGTACAGGTTCTGAGGGGGGTGCATCTGGTTATCAGACTGGATCTCGATTCTGATCTTAGTTGGACCCGAATTCAGAGTGAGCTGCTTCTCCTGAGAATCCTTGGCTGCACCTTGGAGTTTTCTTTTTGCTTATTTCCCGTCTATTCCTTTTAGACAGTGGGATTGAATATTATGTTTCGTATATTCTGTGTATGCCCGTAGGACTTGTGACACTAGTTCCTGGCACACACGTAGTTGTTATTTTGGTGTACGGGTTTGTATATATATACATTTTGGCTCATTCCTCATCATGACTTTTTTGGATTAAATTGACTAATTACCCTTGTCAAATCGTGCTTTAACTCTCAAAAACTGAGTATATTTTAACGTGTTTTAAACTACTAAGAAGGAACCTTTATTAACTTTAAAGTCGGCTTGCCTGACCCTGCTGTTGGGCACAATCACGACCTCAGTTAGGATTTTGGGTCGTGACAACATGGTATCAGAGCACTAGGTTCACGTAGGTCTCACAAGTCACACGCCAACCTAGTAGAGTCTTGCGGATCGGTATGGAGACGTATGTACTTATCTTCGGGTGGCTATGGGGTGTTAGGAAAACCTCACTTTATTTTTATTCTATCGTGCAGTCACTAGTTTACTAAATTTTGTTTTTCTATTCTCTCACAGATGGTTAGGACGCGTGCATCCGATGTTCCAGATCCGAGAGGGGCCGCTAAGTTCGCAGCCGTGGAAGAGGCCGGGGGAGGGCACCTCCCCGAGGTAGGGGAAGAGGGCGTCCCCGAGCTATTCCAGTCATACCACCAGAGGACCCCACTATAGAGGAGCAGGGTGAGGTGCCCCCAGCAGGTCCTGCTCCAGTAAATTTCATGACGGCGCCAGTATTCCAAGAGATCATGGGCCGTATGATGTGATTCATGGACACTATGTCCCAGGCTGGTTTATTTCCAGCGGATCCTTCCACATCTCAAGCAGGAGGGGGATCCCAGACCCCTACTACCCAGGCTGCAAGCCAGACCGCAACCCTTCATTATACCCCGGGTACACTGCCCGTGGGTGGAGCCCAGCCAGTAGCAGCAACACCTGAGCTCAGACCAGCTGCGGACGGCGATTCGCAGAAGTTACTGGATAGATGGACCCGATTGCACCTCTCATCTTCGGGGGTGATAAGGGCGAGGATACCCAGGACTTTATTGACGGGTGCAGGGACAGACTGCACAACATGAGGGTACTGGAGTCCCATGGAGTGGACTTCACTACTTTCAAGCTTGAGGGCAGGGCCCGCAGATGGTGGCAGTCCTACATCCTTGGTAGGCTAGCAGGTTCCCCTACCATCACTTGGGAGCAGTTCATTCAGCTGTTCCTGGACAGGTATATTCCACCCTCCGAGAGGGAAGAGCTGCTATATCAGTTTGAGCAGCTGGAGTAGGGGCGGATGTCCATGACAGATTACGAGGCTAGATTTTTTGAGTTGTCCCATCATGCCCTTATGATATTGCCTACTGATACTGAGAGAGTGCGGAGATTTGTAGCAGGGTTGCACTCCGGTATTATGGCCAACATGGCCCGAGAGGTGGAGATGTGGACTCCCTATATAGCTTGTGGTCGAGATAGCTCGTCGGATTGAGGGTTATCGTTCGAGAGGCAGAGAGCAGGATAAGAGGGTTAGATTTTCAGGAGATTTCAGAGGTGCCCCGGCCAGGGGTAGAGGTCAGTTCGGTAGAGGCCAATCTAGCAGGCCTCCATATTCATCTCCTCCGCCACCTCCCCGTGGTGCTCCAGTGAGGCCCTATTTCAGCGCCATGCCAGAGAGTTCCTACCGCCCACCAGCCATTCAGAGTTCCTCAGGCGGGTATTCCGGTCATCAGGGGTCTTCTATTCCTTACTTTATTGCCATGCCGGAGAGTTCTCATCCTCCCCTAGCTGTCTAGGGTCCTTCTTCAGGGCAGCAAACCATGCCACCAGCCATATGTTATGAGTGTGGGGACCCGGGGCATATGAGGAGGACTTGTCCCAGGGGTAAGGCCATTCAGCAGAGCTATCAACCTATATTTCCAGCACCGGCGGTTCGTCCACCCAGAGGTGGAGGGCAGACTGGTAGAGGTCGTCCCAGAGGTGGAGGCCAGGCAGTGGGAGTTCTGCCAGCCCCTATTCATGCCAGCAGAGGTCAGCCAGCTCCTGTTCATTCTGGTGAGGTTCAGTCTTCTGGTGGTCCAGCTAGATTCTATGTTATCCCGGCCAGATCAGATGTAGTGGCCTCAAACGCCGTGATCACATGTATTACTACAGTATGTGGTAGAGAGGCACCGGTGTTATTTGATCCAGGATCCACTTATTCTTATGTTTCAGTAGTATTTGCTCCGTTTCTGGATGTCCCTCGTGAGTCCTTGGGTTCTCCTATTTATGTGTCCACTCCCGTGGGTGATTATGTGGTTGTAGACCGGATTTGTCGGTCCTGTGTGATTTCGTTTTATGGATTCGAGACCCGAGCAAATCTCTTATTTCTATACATGGTTGATTTCGAGATTATTTTTGGCATGGATTGGCTATCTCCTTATCATGACGTGCTAGATTTCCATGCCAACACAGTTACTCTATCCATGCCCGAGTCACCTAGGCTGGAGTGGAGAGGTTCCTCAGTTAGTATAGCCAGTCGGTTTATTTCATTCTTGAAGGATCGACATATGGTCGAGAAGGGTTGTCTGGCCTATTTTGCTTATGTGCGGGACACCACCGCCGAGTCTCCGACGATTGATTCAGTGCTAATGGTTCTAGAGTTTGCCGATGCATTTCCTTCGGATCTTCTGGGCATGCCTCCGGATCGCGATATTGATTCCTGCATTGACTTAGCTTCAGGCACCCAGCCTATATCTATTCCTCTATACCGTATGGCTCCGAAAGAGTTGAAGGAGCAGCTTGAGGAGTTGTTAGCTAAGGGGTTCATCAGGCCGAGTGTATCGCCGTAGGGTGCTCCAGTTCTATTTGTAAAGAAGAAAGATGGGTCTATGCGGATATGTATTGATTACCGCCAGTTGAAAAAAGTTACCATTAAGAACAAGTATCCTTTGCCGCGCATCGATGATTTTTTTGACCAATTGCAGGGTGCTCGTGTGTTTTCTAAGATTGATTTGAGATCGGGGTATCATCAGTTGAGGATTCGGGCTTCAAATGTTCCGAAGACTGCTTTTCATACGAGGTATGGCCTTTATGAGTTCCTGGTGATGTCCTTTGGTTTGACTAATTCTCCAAAGGCCTTCATGGACTTGATGAATAGGGTGTTCAGGCCGTATATTGATTCCTTTGTTATTGTCTTCATTGATGACATTTTGATTTACACACATAGTCTGGGGGAGCATGAGCAGCATTTGAGAGTTGTGCTCCAGACTTTGCGAGAACAAAAGTTATATGCTAAGTTCTCTAAGTGTGAGTTCTGGTTGGATTCCATGGCATTCTTTGGGCATGTGGTATCCGGAGAGGGTATCAAGGTTGATCCTCTGAAGATTAAGGCAGTTCAGAGTTGGTTGCGTCCTACTTCAACTATAGAGATCAGGAGCTTCTTAGGCCTAGCAGGCTATTATCGCTGATTTGTGGAGGGGTTCTCTTCTATTGCAGCTCAATTGACTAGATTAACTCAAAAGAACACCCCGTTTCGATGGTCTGACGAATGTGAGGAGAGCTTTCAGAAGCTCAAGACAGCATTAACCTCAGCACCAGTTCTAGTATTTCCTTCATGTTCTGGGATGTATACAGTATATTGTGATGCTTCACGCGTTGGCTTGGGGTGTGTATTGATGCAGGAGGGGAGAGTTATTGCTTTTGTTTTGAGCCAGCTGAAGGTTCATGAGAAGAATAACCCTGTGCATGATTTGGAGTTGGCGACGATTGTTCATGCTCTTAAGATTTGGAGGCACTACTCATATGGAGTGTCATGTGAGGTTTATACAGACCACCGTAGCTTGCAGCACTTGTTCAAGCAGAAGGATCTTAATTTGAGGCAGCGCAGATGGCTTGAGTTGTTGAAGGATTATGATATCACCATTCTTTATCACCCGGGAAAGGCAATTATGGTCGCAGATTCTTTGAGCAAGAAGGCGGAGAGTATGGGTAGCTTGGCTTATACTGGAGCAAAGGAGAGACTTCTAGCCTTGGACATTCAGTCCCTGGCTAATCGCCTGGTGAGATTAGACCTTTCAGAACCTCGTCGAGTTCTTGCACATGTGGTTTCTTAGTCTTTGTTACTAGGGGAGATTAAGGCTCGGTAGTATGATGATTCGTGTTTGGCTGAGCTACGAGAGACAGTGGTTCAGGGCAGGGCCAAGGAGGTTACTATTGGCCAGGATGGTGTTCTGAGACTTCATGGCCGCTTATGTGTTCCTAAGGTTGATGGCCTGAGGGAGATTCTAGAGGAGGCACACAGTTCTCGGTATTATGTTCATCCTAGTGCTACGAAGATGTATCGTGATTTGAAGCAGCATTACTGGTGGAGGCGAATGAAGAAGGACATTGTGGAGTATGTGGCTAGTTGTCTTAATTGCCACCAGGTGAAGTATGAGCACCAGAGGCCAGGAGGCCTACTTCAGCAGATGCCCATTCCGGAGTGGAAATAGGAATGCATCACTATGGACTTTGTGGTTGGGTTACCTCGAACTTTGTGGAAGGTTGACGCGGTTTGGGTCATCGTGGATAGATTGACCAAATCGGCGCATTTCATTCCAGTAGCTACTACTTATACTTCTGAGAGGTTGGCCCAAATCTACATTCGGGAGATAGTCTGGCTGTATGGTGTGCCGGTGTCCATTATATCAGATCGAGGTCCTCAATTTACCTCGCACTTCTGGAGAGCATTACATAGTGAGATGGGTACCCAAATAGACCTCAGCACTGCATTTCATCCTCAGACTGATGGTCAGTCGAAGCGTACAGTTCAAATATTAGAGGACATGCTCAGGGCATGTGTAATTGATTTCGGAGGTCAGTGGGACCAGTTCTTGCCTTTGGCCGAGTTTGCTTACAATAATAGTTATCAGTCCAGCATTGAGATGGCACCATTTGAGGCTTTGTGTGGTCGGCGATGTCGTTCTCCTATCGGGTGGTTTGAGTCTGGCGAGGCTAAGTTATATGGCACCGACCTGGTAAGGGATGCTTTGGAGAAAGTGAAATTGAGTCAGGGGAGGCTCTGCACTGCACAGTCCAAACAGAAGAGTTACGCGGATCAGAGGGCACGTGATGTGTCATTTATGGAGGGAGATAGGGTCTTGTTGAAAGTCTCGCCTATGAAGGGTATTATGAGGTTTGGGAAGAAGAACAAACTGAGCCCGAGGTTTATAGGTCCCTTCGAGGTGTTGAGGCGAGTTGGGGAGGTTACTTATGAGCTAGCGTACCTCCCATTTTAACAGGAGTCCATCCAGTTTTTCATGTATCCATGCTCCGGAAGTACCACGGCGATTTCTCTCACGTGGTTGATTTCATCACTATTCAGTTGGATGAGAGGTTGGGCTACGAGGAGGAGCCAGTTGCTATTATTGACAGATAGGATTGCCAGTTGAGGTCCAAGAGAGTTTCTGCCGTAATGGTCCAGTGGAAGGGCTAACCAGTCGAGGAGGCGACCTGGGAGTCTGAGGATGACATGCGGAGTAGATATCCACACTTATTCAGCACTCCAGGTATGATTCTAGACCCGTTCGGGGACGAATGTTTGTGTAAGAGGTGGAGAAAGTACCAATCCGACCGGTCATTTTGTGTTATCGGACTCTGTTCCCCTAAATCAAACTTCACATAGCGACTTATTATGATTTATGACTTGCGGGGACTGGTGGTCCGGGTTTCGGGGGTGTTTAGAGTGCTATAGGAACATTTGGTTCCTTAAGGTTGGCCTTTAAGGCCAAGTTTGACTTTGGTCAAAATTTTTAGTAAATGACCTCGGAATCGAGTTTTGACGATTCCGGTAGCTTTGTATGATGATTCTGGACCTGAGCGTATGTTCGGAATGGGTTTTTAATGAATCGGGAGCGTTTCGGCGCCCAATATTGAATTAAGAGTTCCTTAAGTTCCTATTATGGTTTGGGACGTGTTTTTGCGATATCGAGGTCCGAACGGAATATCGAGACCGATATAGTTCTGTTATGTCACTTATGACTTGCCTGCAAAATATGGTGTCATTCCGAGTAGTATAGGTCATTTCGGCGCGTTTTTAGCAAAGTCTAGAAAACTTAAAGTTCCTAAGTTTGGTTCTAGGGGTTTTGAGGTGTGATTTTTAGTTTTAGCGATGTTTTGGGTGTTCCAATGGCTCGAGCGAGTTCGTATTATGATTTGGGACTCGTTGGTATATTTTAACGGGGGCTCGGGTGGGCCCAGGTGCCTCCCAACCACACGAAGCCAAAAACTAGCTGCTTTAGCTGCTGGTGCACCTGTTCTGGTGTGACCGCAGGTGCGGTTCCACAGAGGGGTCTCAGCCTCGCAGGTGCGACCCTAGTGGTCAGGCTGATTCTCGCTGGTGCAGATAAAATTCCGTAGGAGCAGGAGCCGCATGTGCGGTCTCCACTCCGCAGGTACGGGCCCAATCATTCTCGTTCATTTTCGCAGGTGCGGTCCTCAAGTCGTAGGTGCGGAAATGCTGTTCAGACAGTGTGTTTTTATACACGCGAATTAACTCATTTCCCTTATCTTCATCTTCTTCCTTGGGGCGATTTCCACCATTTTAGAGGGGCAAACGACCTGGTCATTGAAGGTAAGTAACTTCCACTCTAATATTAGCTTCATGCATGAAATACTAGCTTAATTACCTACCTAAATTAGTGGAAATTCAAGAATGGGGGTAGTAACCTAGGGCTTTCGATAATTTGAGAATTTATCCATGAATTAGCTATGAAATCAAGTAGAAATCACGTATTAATGATCCTTAGGCTATGGGTGAGTGTTTCCTTCGAGAATTTTTAGAATTCGAGCATGTAGGCCCGGGGTTGGATTGTAGAATTTCTTCAAGAATGGGAAATTTACTAAATGAATAGGAGAATTTCCTTGTTTTGAACATAAATTAATGAATTTGTATAACATTTGGCTAGTTTCGAGTCCTCGGGCGTAGAGTTCGAAGTTTCGGGCACGTTCTTGGTCCGGGGAGTAGGTTCGACACGAGGTGAGTCTCTTTTCTAACCTTGTAAGGGGGAATTGTCCCCATAAGTGATAATAAATAATTGCATGTCCTTACTTGCGGGGGCTACGCACGTAAGAAGTGACGAGAGTCCGTGCGTAGCTACTACTATGTTATGTTGGGTAGTTCTAGGACTCACGAGCATACTTATATGTGCCTTACATGTATTCCTAAACGTATCTTGAATTGCATATTATCCTTGATTTGGCATGAGAATATTAGTAAGTTGTGGTCCATGATATATTGCTTAGGTTCTTGCCTTAACGAATAATCTCTAATAATTCCCTAAAATAATTGATAATTTAATGTATGTATGCGGCACCGCGTCATATGTATGATTCGTGAGCGGAATAGCTCTACTATTATGTCAACTTCATCGCATATTCGATTCGCGAGAGGGGTAATAGATGCATCTATGGTTTGAGCCGTTCGACCTTCGGCTGTGCACATTTATTTTTTTCTCCTGACTTTTCGGCCGTACGTTTCCGACCTATTATGTACTGTATGATTTACTGGGAATTTGTTGAAATTGCACACACTGGTTCATGTTAATAAGGGAATTTAGAACATTATGTGCTAGTGAAATTTGTCATGAGAAGGTAATTACACTATACTTGATGATTTATCTCTTTGTGATTTCTATGACTGTTATGCCTGCCTCGTTCCTATTAAATCGTGTTATTTAGAAATGTTGACCCTAGTAAGTATCACGTCTACCTCTCATCACTACCTCTTCGAGGTTAGGCAGGATACTCATTGGGTACATATCTGTTTATGTACTCGTGCTGCACTTCTCTACTTAATTGTACAGGTTCTGAGGCTGGTGCATCTGGTTATCAGACCGGATCTCGATTCTGATCTCAATTGGACCCGACTTCACGGTGAGCTACTTCTTCTAACAATCCCCGGCGGCACCTTGGAGTTTTCTTTTTGCTTATTTACCATCTATTCCTTTTAGACAGTGGGATTGTATATTATGTTTTGTATATTCTGTTAGTATGCTCGTAGGACTTGTGACACTAGTTCCTGGCACACACATAGTTGTTATTTTGGTGTACGGGTTTGTATATATATAGATTTTGTCTCATTCCTCATCATGACTATTTTTGAATTAAATTGGCTAATTACCCTTGTCAAATCGTGCTTTAACTCTCAAACACTGAGTATATTTTAAAGTGTTTTAAACTAATAAGAAGGAACCTTTAGTAAGTTTAGAGTCCGCTTGCATGATCCCGCTGTTGGGCGTCATCGCGACCTCAGTTAGGATTTTGGGTCGTGACACTGATTTATGAGTTAATTGCTCTAGGTGCCCTAACACACCTTAATCCGTTTGGTGGCAACTCTTCGAATCCCTTACCCAGTCCCAAAAAGAAGGAGTTGTCCCAGAAATGTCGAAACCCGATTTCGCGAGAAAGGGGGAGGGGGGGCGACAGGGGGTAGGTGGATTGGTTGTGGGTTTGTTTGGTGAAAAAGTGTAAATAAACCATGGGGCGGGTCAAATAAACAGGGCGAGTATATTATACTCATATGTATAAAGTGAAATCAGGAGCCAAGTGGCCCAATAAAACACTACCAACGCATTAAAAGTGGGCTCCCACATTTGCTGGTGTTAGACATAGGGGTAGTTTTATTAATAAAAATAACGTGGTGTGCGTTTTTTGACTGATAGGTGGACAGAGGGTAAATGTAAACCATTTAACAAGCGATCGGGGTAGTTTTTACCTTTTTCGTTGTTTGTATTTGTTTCTTGTAGATAGCAGATTGTGTTATTTGTCTGGATATGGTTTTGTATAGTTTTCAATGGTGATTAATACAAAATTTAGTTCCTTAAATAAAATGACCTTTTCATATCTCTTGTATATTATTTTTAGATCTCTTATACGTAATGAAAATTTCTTTTAAAAAACACATAAAACTAAAAATGAGTTGTAAAATACTATAAAACGATTTTTGACTCGAAGCAAAAAAGCTAGAAAGAAGTAGCTATATTTGCCTTCCACAGTTATAAGTTAAATAGAATGGGTTGGCCACTTTTTGAATTGGGCATTGAAACATAACCTCAGATTCAAATGTAATTTAAAAATAACCATTTTTATTGCGAAAATAAAACTTGGACAAAAATACCCTTAATTAGATAATCCAATATAATATACTGGAGTTTGAAACTTTTACAAGTGAAATACAACATAATGTGTTGGGGTTCGAACTCCCTATATAGGAACTCTAACACATTATACTGGAGTTTGAACTTTTATAAATTAAATTCTAGTATATTGTGTTGGTGTTTCAAGAAAAAAAATCCTTGGAGTTTCTCTATTAATAAACCTTAAACCACCTTGCAAAATTCACCGAACAAACTCAGCAAAATATCATGAGAAACCATGACTATATTTCGATGACTTTGGTCATCGCGACTAATTTTTAATTATCATTTGAAAATTTAGCTATTCTTGAATTTTACGCCAGTTTTTTTTTGTTTCCCACCCGGTATTCAGTACTCACATTGGGGCTCGACTACATTCGGATTCACATTGGGAAGTCCCACATTAGAGGTAAAGCTCTTCCTAACAAAGGCGACTCCATACCCAGAGACTCGAACCCTAGATCTTTGATTAAGGATGAAGGACTACTTAGCACTCACCACAACCCTTGTTGGTAATTTTATGCCAGTTATCATGTGGAAAATTGATTGATACTACACTAAAAGTGCAATATATGTATGATGACCCTTTGGGTCATCTTGTGATTTAAGACTATATTTCGGGCTCGTTAGTCGTAAAAACATTATTTTTATTCACCTCGATTAGCGTGCATATTCCTGGCGTGAATCTGAAAAGCCTTTATGTGAAAATATGTGAAATAATAATTTTTGAGAGTTTAATTTGATTTTAGTTGACTTTGGTCAATGTTTTGAGTAAACAGATCTGGACTCGTATTTCGACGATTTCGGTAGGTCTGTAGTAAAATATGGGACTTGGGTGTATACCCGGAATGAAATTTCGAGGTCCCTAGCTCCAGAAATGAATTATTGATGAAAATTGTTAGACTAAAATATAAAGGAACTAAAGAAATAAATTAATGTTTGAACTCTTTGGTATCGGGGCCGTATTTTAGTTTCGGATCCCGGAACAGGTTTATTATAATATTTAAGTCATATCTGTGAAATTTGGGGTAAAGAAGAGTTTATTTGACGTGATTCGGACGTCCGGTTGAGAAGATAGTGAATTTGAAATGTTCTTGAGGAATTCATGAGTTTTGATGCTAAATCTGTAGTTTAATATAACGACCGGATCGGTCACTTTGAGCTCTAGCACGTCGTTCAGCGGTTTGAGGCCATGATCCGCTTCATTTCAGGTGTAATGACTTGTAGGTGTGGCCGGAATTGAATTTCGGGAAGTTTAGTGTCAATTTGAAAAGAAAATTCTCATTTCAGAAGCCTTAAGTTGGAAGAATCGACTAATATTGCATTTTTTAGTAAACGACCTCAGAATCAGGATTTGAAGGTTCCAGCAGGTTCGTACGATTATTTTGGACTTGGGCGTATGTTCGGATCGGGTTTTGGGTGAATCAGGAGCGTTTCTGCTCATATTGTAGAAGTCAACATTTTAGAAGAAATTTCATAAGTCTTGGTTGAAGTGCACGTCAGTGATATTGATATTCGCTTGGGATTCTGAGTCTGGGAATAGCTCCGTATGGTGATTCTGGAGTTGGGAGCGTGATCGGAAGTGAATTCGGAGGTCCGTAGGTTATTTTGAAGTCATTTGGCTAAAGATAGAAATTTGAAGGTTTTTGAGAAATCCGACATGAAGTGGAAATTTTGATATCGGGGTCGGAATGCGATTCCGAAAGTTGGAGCAGGTCCGTAATGTTGAATGTGACTTGTGTGCAAAATTTGGGGTCAATCATACATGATTTGATAGGTTTCGGCATCGAATGTAGAAGTTGGAAATTTTAAAGTTCATAAATATTGAATTGTGATGCGATCCATTGTTTCGATGTTATTGGATGTGATTTGAGGCATCAGGCAGGTCCACATTATGTTTTGGAACAGGTTGGTGTAATTGGACGGGGTCCCAGGGGCTTCGGGTGGATTCTGGGTGGTTAACGGATCAAATTTAGAGTTGAGAGAAAGCTGAGGTTGCTGTCATCTGGTGTGACAGCACCTCCGAGGTTTTGGCTGCAGGTTGAGCATCACAGGTGCAGCTAGGGTGTCGCAAAAGCGGAAAATGGTGGCTTGGCTTGGGGCCGCAGGTGCGAGGCTATTTTCACACATGCGAAGGCGCAGATGCGGGCGAGGGAACGCAGGTGCGGAGCCGGCTGGGGAAGTAGGAAGCCGCAGGTGCGAGAGTTTGGGCGCACCTGTGGGCTCGCAGGTGCGGTCGTAGTCACCGCAGGTGCGGAAGGACTGGAGGCAGTGAAGTGTTTTAATAAACGGGTTTTGACTATTGCTTCTCATTTTTCTCTTGTTTGGCAATTCTTGGAGAACTTTAAGTGGGGATCTTCGTCATCTATGTCAAGGTAAGTTGTTTCTACTCGTCCCAAGTTAAAATACAAGGTTTATACATGGATTTGAATATGAAAATTTGTGGAAAAGCTGGTAATTTTGAAGAAAAACCTAGAATTTGCATTCTTGGATTTTGACCACGAATTTGAGCATGAAAATTAGAGTAAATTATATATTTGAGTTAGTAAGGCTATGGGTAGAGTTTATCTTCGAGAAATTTCGGAATCCGGGCACGTGGGCCCCAGGGAAATTTGGTCAAATTTTCTAGCGGAGTTGGGAATTTATATAATTTGAATTGTTACAAGTATTACAGTATATTTTCATTGGTTTATCCGTTATTTGGCTAGTTTTGGGGCATTGTGCATTGATTTGGGTCATCGGAAGGGCTTGGAAGCCGGTTATGGAACTCCGGAGCGAGGTAAGTCTCCTTTCTAACCTTGTGAGGGGAAATTGTCCCCATAGGTGAACTAATTGAATATGTGCTACTATTTGTGGGGGCTACGTACGCACGAAGTGATGGGAGTCCATGTGTAGCTACTATCATGCTTGTGTCTGAGTAGTCTAGGACCCACTAGCATGCTTTAATTGTTGTACTTCAAATTTTGCTAATGAAATTAGACTGTTAATATTATCGAATTAGTAACTGAACACCTAATACGGTTGAAGTTTATTTTCCTTAATCATCTCGAAAGAGAATTGATTATTTCTGGGATAATTGTTTTCCTGATAAAGCATGTTTTATTTTCAATACTTGTAACCTTACTGATAAATTCATAATATTTAAAGTCTTATCGAACTTGGCAAATGAATTTCCAGAAAATATTTAAATGCTATCTTTGAATCCATTAAAAATAAAAGTTTATCACCTCCTTGAGTAACTGTTTTCCTGATAAAATGTTAATTAATGTGTGAATATGTGTATCTATGAGTACCTGAGTCGCACGTATGATTTGCGAGCAGGATAAATCTATTATTATATATGACCGCGTCGCATGATTGATTCGCGAGCGGGGTAATCGATACATCTATTGTTCGAGCCGTTCGACCCTTCGGCAGTGCACAATTTATTATTGTTGGTTCCCGACATTCGACCCTCGGCATTGCTTGCGCATGATATTTAATGCGTACTTGCTGTGATTTTTACCTGATTACTGGCCTGGAAACTTTAAATTGTCAACTGAAATGACGAGGATTTAAGAATATTAAATGTGAAAAAAGTTTCTATTTCCTGTCGCTACTTGTTTAATTTCCCATGATATTCATGCTCAGTGTCACTCTTGATTTCATTAAATTGACCTCTAGCAAGTGTCAAATTTGACCTCTCGTCACTACCTCTTCGAGGTTAGGCGGGATACTTACTGAGTACACGTTGTTTTCATACTCATGCTACACTTGCTGAGCATCTTTATTGCACATGTACATTCATAGATGGTGGCCTTGCTTGACGTAGTGATGCGGCTGACTTGGAGACTTAGATGAGCTGCACCATCCGGAGACGACCCGCAGCCGACTGAGTCTCCCTCCGATGTATTTTACTTTATATTAAATTCCTTTTCCAGTTTGTACTCCGAGCAAGTATTGTAGTATATGTAAAATTCTTAGATATTTGCTCATGCACTTGTGACACCGAGTTCTAGGATGAGTTTGGGATGTATTTTATTTAAATGGATTGTTAAACCATCGTTACTTACTTAACAGATTTTTATTCACTTATTATGTAATGAAATGAAAGTTATAGAGATTTCAAACGCTAAAATAGGAATTTAATTTAAATTATTAAGTGTTCGCTTGCCTGACAGTGGGGTCCGACGCCATCACGACCTTAATGCATGTTGGGTCGTGACAATGTGGTATCAGAGCACTAGGTTCCATTAGGTTTCACGAGTCATGAGCAAGCCTAGTAGAGACTTGCGGATCAGTATGAAGACGTCTGTACTTATCTTCGAGAGGCTACAGGGATCTTAGGAGTACTTCCCTTATTGATTCCTCATCGTGCGATTTGATTCCCTTTAAGTCTTATGCCTACGTTTCTTCTTATTCCATCTTACGCGTCACGAAGCGCTTGATATAAATCGGGATTTTGAAGAATTGTAATGGTGCTACAGATATGGTGCGTGATGTTTTTCCATGCGTAGTTGGTTGGGGCCATTGTCGTCGCTCCGTGGAAGTATATTATGTTGTTTTATCTCAGTAATTGTGTTTCTCAGAGCTTTGAGACTATGCTCAGGTTGTTATGATGCTTAATATTAATTATCGCGCAGTGTTGATATGATGGCAGGATGCTTGCCCATATGTCGGGGTAATGAGTGACTTGAAAAGGGGTCTTCTTAGAGCGTGATCTCGAGATTTCAGTATTTTAGTTCTGGCGGAGGAAAGGCAATTTAACTATGAATGTTCAAATTTAGGCTGAAAGAATAAGAAGACTTGGTGTTTTCAAGCGAGGTGGAATTTTCATTTGTGATGTGGTATCGCTATTTTTGATCGAATAGTATATGTTAAATTCGCCGGTGTTATAGTTTCTTCGGTTGCATTGGGTCAGAGTGTTGTGAATTAATATTGAAGAAGTGGTTGTCAGAGGTCGTGATGTGCGGTGGTTCAGTATTGAATAAGTATTTCTAATAAAGGCGGCTCGAGAAAGATGATTTTTGAAAAGGTTTGAAGTTGTGGTGATCTGCTGGTTTAAGTGCTACAAAGATAGTTATTGGCCTAAGGCCACGGCTGGGCAGCAAGGGATAAGGAAGGACACGTGGGAAGTGTCAGGTGATGGTTAAATTTCTAAAAGTCCAGGTGTAAGAAAAGGAAGTCAGGTAGTTGCTTGCAGGAGTGAGTTTATCCAAAGTGGGAGAGTGGCAGCGTAGCATATGAGTTCTGTGGTAAGATAGATACACCTCTTGAGGGGAAGTGTGGAGTGATTTGGGAATTTGGTGGACAATGATGGGGTCCACAGACTTAAATTGAAATATTGGCTATTTTGACGGAAGGTTGGATACAATAGAAAGGATTTGTTCGGGATGAAGAAGGATGCAATATAACGTGAATTAGACGATGTTTTCCCGCTTTTAGTAGATGTCCATGAGGAGCGGACGGACTGGTAATGTTGGTAAATGAGGACGGGCATAGGATGGGGTATTGATGTCGTAGAGATTGTACAGTACAACGTCGTTGGAAGGTGTCAGTTGGTAATTTCCACAGGTGGGTTATCTCCTGTGAGCAGGTTCGCGGTCGTGTGGTTGGCAAGTTTCTGTGAGGAATTCTAGTGGCTATTCGGTGGGAGGCTGAATATGTGAGTGATGCTAGAGAATTAGAGTATTCATGGAATGCTGACAGGAGAATTTAGAAGAATTTGACGGGTTGGTTGAGCAAGATCATGTCAGCAATGAAGAAAGAATTTCGGTGGGGTCCAGAGTGGTGCAAGGAGTAGCTTCGGGCTAAGTGGGAGAGTCCCACCGCTTGCGATTGGGTTGCATGATTATCTTCTCATGGGGTTGAGGATTATCGACGTATTGGCAAGTTATTATAGCTAAGGGGAAAGGAGTAAAATGGTAATTGCACATGGGATTTGATAAATGTGTGCAAAAGTTGGCCCTATTGGACCAGGATTATGCTTTGGAAGATTCAGAATGTATGCTTAATGCATAGGCGAGTTATAAGTGCAGTGACTCAGTCACGTGCGTCATTGAAAGGGTGTTCGTGTGCTAGAAGAGCCTTGGAGTTGATTTTATTGGGGCCAAGTCAGAGTGGGTGACTCTCAATAGTGGTCCGAATGAATTCGAAAGTTAAGAATGTGGTGCTTAAGGGTTTCATGTCCGTAGTATGGCTAAGGATCGGGCCTTGCAACAGATTGTGATAGGAGGCCCGGAATGTTCCATGATGTTTTCGGCTTGCAGTATGGTATTGGAGGAATGAGAGAAATAGGCTCCGGACTTATAGGAAGATTTCCAGGATGGGTATATCAGTCGAAGATGTGAATGCGCGAGCAAGGAGCGCATGAGACGATTCATGGGTTTGGAGACAATGTGGTCTCGTGATATAAGGTCGCTCAAGAGGAGAGCGGATTTGAGTTCACAAATTTTGGATGAGGCTATTGTTACTTATAAGTCAAGTAAAGGATAAATTGAAGAAAATAGATTGGATAGCCATGGTTGAAATGTCACATGTACGGCAGTGATCAGTTCCTTCAGTGTGATTAAGTTATGCATGCGATTTGTGACGATATGTACAAGGCTTGTCGGTCGCTGTGATAGATTTTATTTGGAAACATTTAAGCAATATGGCCTATCATGGGTGGGCGGACCCCAGAAGTGTCACGACCCAAAATCCTAACTTAGGTCGTGATGGCGCCCAACAGCGGGGTCAGGCAAGCCCACTCTTAATTTACTAAAGGTTCTTTCTTATTGGATTAAACACTTTAACGTATACTCAGTTTTTAAAACTTAAAAAATGAATCCACTAGGACAATTAGCCACTTTTAATCAAAAGCAGTCATGAAGAGGCGTGAGCCAATATATATACAACCCAAAATCCCTAATAACTATCACGTGTGTGCCAGGAACTAGTGTCACAAGTCCTACGGGCATACTAACAGAATATACAAAAGATATAATATACAATCCCACTGTCTGAGGGAAATAGACGGGAAATAAGCAAAAGAAACCCCATAGTGCTGCTGGATATCGCCAGGAGGAAGCAGCTCACCGTGAAGTCAGGTTCGTCGATGATCAAAGTCAGGCTCCGGTCCGACAACCAGATACACCAGCCTCAGAACCTGTACAATTGAGTATAGAAGTATAGTATGAGTACATAAATATATGTGTACCCAGTGAGTATCCTGCCTAACCTCGAAGAGGTAGTGACGAGAGGTCGATATGACACTCACTAAGGTCCAACAATATAATTTAGCAGAATATGATAGAATCGGTAGGCATGTAAAGGCAGTGAAGCAACAAATATATTTATATAAGGCACTATAATCCAATGAAATACTGGGAATGAGTACAACAATTACTACTTCACCTTCCCCCAAATATCTGTCAAATCAATGTCCATGAATTTAGTAACAAATAAATAATTGCGCATACAGGGTAAGGACAACCAGCCGGAATCATAAGATAGTCATGTCCGTGCACTGCCGAGGGTTGAACGGCCCGACCCATAAGTGCACCTCTCCACAAAGTACTCACATCTATGCACTGCCGAGGATCGAACGGCCCGAACCAAAAGTGTCTCAATCCATCATGGCATATGAACCGTTCCCATAAGAGTGGGGGAAATCACACTCCGCTCGCGGAATGTAAATTGCGAAGAGGTCACATGCACACACATTATTCCTTTTTAAATTACTTTTCAATAGACAATTCCTTACAATTTTTCTCAAATTTCATGATCTCAGGGGAAATAAGCCGCATGTAACATTTAATTTATTAAGCATATTGTTCATATTAAGTAAAACACAAGTCATGTTGTGGGCCTAAATACCCGGACATAATAGTAAAAGCCGCTACGTACGGACTCCCCTCACTTTGTATGTACGTAGCCCCCACAATTATCACATATAGCATTTAAATCACCTAGGGAGACAGTTCCTCCTTACAAGGTTAGAAAGGAGACTCACCTCGCGTCGCACCTACTCCGCGGGTCAAGAATGCGCCCGAAACTCCGAACTCGACACCCACGGACTCGAAACTAGCGAAATGTTATACAAATATATCAATTCATATTCTAAGAATGGAATTCTCCTATTATTTAGTCAAATTAACCATTCTTGAAGAAATCCCAAATTCTAACCCCGGGCCCGCATGCTCGGATTCCAAAAATTCTCGAAGAAAACACTCACCCATAGACTAAGGATCATTAATACATGATTTTTACTTGATTTCATAGCTAATTGACGGGTAATTTTCTAAATTCTCGAAAGCCCTAGGTTACTATCCAAATTCCTAAATTTTCCACTAATTAAGTAGTTAAATCCTACTAAGAATGCATGCATTAACAACATTAAGATAGAATTTACTTACCTTTTAGTGGTTGGGTCGTGAAGCCCTTTTTCCAAACTCTCAAGTGCTCTAATGGAGGAAGAAAATGAAGACAAGTGAAGAAATCACGTATTTTAAAGAAACACAGTTGCTGGCAGTGGTTCCGCACCTGCGCTCTCGCACCTGCGAGCAAAGGCTCTCACGTGCAGAAAAGGACGAGGAGGCCTTGGTTCGCACCTACGGAGAGAAGATCGCACCTGCGTCTCCGCTCCTGTGGAACTTTGTCCGCACCTGCGAGAAATGGGCTACCCGCTGCGGGTCGCACCTGCAAGGCTGGGACCGCAGGAGCGGTACCGCACCTGCGACTGGGCAACCGCACCTGCAGTCATACCAGAACAGGTGCACCAGCAGCTATTTTAGCTGGGTTTTTGGCCTCGTGTGATATCCGGGAGGCACCTGGGCCCACCCAAGCCCCCGTCCAAATATACCAACAAGTCCCAAATCATAATACGGACTCCCTCGAGCCTTCGGAACACCCAAAACAATGCTAAAACTCAAAATCACACCTCAAAACCCCTAGAACCAAACTTAGGAACTTTAATTTTTCTTGACTTCGCTAACAATGCGCCGAACCAACCTATACTACTCGGAATGACACCAAATTTTGCAGGAAAGTCATAAATGACATAACAAATTTTTCCCGATCTCGGAATTCCGTTCGGATCTTGATAACTCAAAAACACATCCCAAACAACAAATAGGAACTTAAGGAACTCTTATTTCAATATTGGGTGCCGAAACGCTCCGGGGTCATCCAAAACCCATTCCGAACATACGCCCAACTCTGAACTCATCATACGAAGCTATCGAAACCTTCGAAACTCGATTCTGAGGTCGTTTACTAAAAATGTTGACCGAAGTCAAACTTGGCCTTAAAGGCCAGCCTTAAGGAACCAAGTGTTCCTATAGCACTCTAAACACTTCTGAATCCCGAACCACCCATCCCTGCAAGTCATAAATCACAAAATACGCTATGGGAAGTTTCATTTAGGGGAACGGGGTCCGATAATGGAAAACAACTGGTCGGGTCGTTACATGAAGGGTTATGGTGGTATAGACTACTACTTAAGGATTTGCATATATTGTGATTGTGGGAATTCACTCGTGTGTTGTTGTGGTCATCTTGAATTGAGGTAAGTAAAATGTTTCTATATGATGAAGTGTTCACCCTATTAGTGGCTCAGAATTTATGATGGAATTCTTGTGCTATCACATATTGGCATGTTAGGTGCGGTAAGCAGTATATAACTGGAAGTAAGGATCGAGGTTGCGGTTCGGTGTTGACAAGGATGTCATGAGCTCAGATGATCAAGAAAAAGGGATTTTAATGTTTAGAGTAAGCTGGTGTTGTCTTCAGTGTCACCTGAGATCGGTGTTTGGTGAAAGAAGCTTTGCATCCTAGTTATGGGTTCTTGATTTGTTTTACAGCATTATTGTGGCCAATGGTGGATGTGCAGACTTGCTACCTTATGTGGAAGGTCGTGGGAGAGTGACCACGAGATGATCATATGAGTGTGACATGTAGTCACCTAATGGATTGAAGATTTGGATTGAGTATAAAGAAGTGTAATATTGCTTATTTGAGAATTTATGCCTGGAAGGCATTCAGTTCATTTGGTTGTGGATTGTGGTGTGTTTTTCCCGGCTATGATGGTTGTTCTTGCATATTATGAGAAGAAGTTGGTTAATATGGACCCGGGTAAAGCTATTAGCCTAGTTCGGTGCGAGCAAGGTAGACTCGATGTTTGTGGATAGATTTAAATATGATTATGGGATCCGTCTGAGTCAGGCATGTTCATTTGGGTATAGCGCTTTTCATGGAAAGGTATTAGAACAACAGATGTTGTTCCGTCTTCATTCATCTCATGTAATATTATGTTGTGCTGTGTGAGTTGGGAAACGAATTGATATTTTCCTATGTGTTGAGTTCCCGCATAGTGATGATGTTATGTGAGCAGGAAATCTCTTGATATTCAGATTATGTATCACACCTCAGTTGTGCTTGAGTTTTGTAGCGTATGGCTCTATCAATCCCCCCAGGATAGTATTGTGCACTTAGTGTGCTTGTGACTGATGTTCGATATTTTGTGGTACTGAGCAATTTAGCTCGGTGTGTATCTTCTTATGTAAATTTTATGTGTGGATCGGGTGGCACGTCACCATGGGTATGCTATTTGGATCGGGTTGCACGCCACAACAGTGTGATGTTGAGTAAGGTTCCCTATTTCTATTTTCTTGTGTTTTGCTTCCTACTTTTCGGAGGAGGGTTCATATTAAATGCATGAGTTGAGTAGTTCCTTTCATAATTGTTTTCTTTATGTATCGCATTCAAGTTGTGGCCTACTGGCATATTGTGGCATCATGTGCACTGTTGGTCATGTTTGGGGTGATTTGTTGCCTGAGCAGTTCACACTGGGGTGAGACGAGACTATCGGATCAGGGATCAGTGCGATACGGTTACGTGAAGTGTTTATTAAAGAAAAAATACCAACAATTGGTTCATAATGAGGTGATGATTCTAGTCAGGAGGAGAGATTCAATGATTTGTTGACTCTGCAGTTCGTTGTGAATTTCTATACATCTCCTCTGTTGTGGTGGTATCGTAAGTGTTATAGCAGGACTTATATATATGCGTGTCCTGAGGTACATCAGGAGCATCAGATTCGTGAAATTTTGGCTATTAAGGTTCATGTAATATCATTGTGGTTAGATGATGAATTATGCGGTGCATGGTGCTAATTAAACAAAGGTATGCAGTCATGTTCTAGTACATCGTATGGTAGTTGATTCGGTGTTCATATATTGGAAACAGGCCTGGCAGAGGATTTCGGATGTTGAGGACCTGGTTCTAAGGCCCATTTTCCTATGCAAAAGAAGATATCTTCAGAATTGTTCGAGCAAGTGTACTCAACTGGGTTGTGGTAGCATAGGCAAGTGATCGAGGTGTTAAATAGTGATTTCTGATAACCCCAGGGCAGTTCTTAGCACGTTCAAGGACGAACGTATGTTTATGTGGGAGAGAATGTAACGACCCGACTAGTCATTTTGATCTCTAGCGCGTTGTTCGTCGGTTTGAGGCCATGAGCAGCTTCATTTCAGGTGTTATGGCTTGTAGGTGTGGTCGGAATTGAATTTCGGGAAGTTTAGAGTCAATTTGGAAAGAAAATTCTCATTTCAGAAGCCTTAAGTTGGAAGAATCAACTAAGGTTGGATTTTTTGAGTAAACGACTGCAGAATCAAGATTTGAAGGTTCCAGCAGGTTCATATGATTATTTCGGATTTGGGCATATGTTCGGATCGGGTTTTGGATGACCCAGGAGCGTTTCAGCGCATATTGTAGAAGTCCGCATTTTAGAAGAAATTTCATAAGTTTGGGTTGAAGTGCACTTCAGTTATATTGATGTCCGTTTGGGATTCCGAGTCTGGAATAGCTCCGTATGGTTATTCTGGAGTTGGGAGCGCGATCAGAAGTGAATTCGGAGGTCCGTAGGTTATTTTGAAGTCATTTAGCTAAAGATAGAAATTTGAAGGTTTTTGAGAAATCTGACCGTAAGTGGAAATTTTATATCGGGGTCGGAATGCGATTCTGAAAGTTGCAGTAGGTCTGTAATGTTGAATGTGACTTGTGTGCAAAATTTGGGGTCAATCATACATGATTTGATAGGTTTCGGTATCGAATGTAGGAGTTGGAAATTTCAAAGTTCATAAAGATTGAATTGTGATGCAATCCATTGTTTGGATGTTATTTGATGTGATTTGAGGCATCGGGCAAGTCCGCATTAAGTTTTGGAACATGTTGGTATAATTGGACGGGGTCCCGGGGGCTTAGGTTGGATTCCGGGTGGTTAACAAATCAAATTCGGAGTTGAGAGAAAGCTGAGGCTGTTGTCATCTGGTGTGACCGCACTTGCGAGGTTTTGGCCGCAGATGCGGAAAGGGTATCGCAGAAGCGGAAAAGGGTGGCTTGGTTGGGGGTTGCAGGTGCGAGGCTATTTCCGCACCTGTGAAGGAACAAATGCGGACAAGGGAACGCAGGTGCAGAACCGACTGGGGAAGTAGGAAGTCGCAAGTGCGAGAGTTTGGGCGCACCTGCGGGCTCGGAGGTGCGGAAGGACTGGAGGCAGTGAAGTGTTTTAATAAACGGGTTTTTTCCATTTCTTCTCATTTTTCTCTTGTTTGGGCGATTCTTAGAGAACTTCAAGTGGGTATTTTCGTCATATACATCAAGGTAAGTTGTTCCTACTCGTCCCAAGTTAAATAAAAGGTTTATATATGGATTTGAATATGAAAATTTCTGGAAAAGTTGGTAATTTTGAAGAAAAACCTAGATTTGCATTCTTGGATTTTGACCACGAATTTGAGCATGAAAATTAGAGTAAATTATATATTTGAGTTACTAAGGCTATGGGTAGAGTTTATCATCGAGAAATTTTGGAATCTGGGCACGTGGGCCCGAGGGCAATTTGGTCAACTTTTCGAGCGGAGCTGGGAATTTATATAATTTGAATTGTTACAAGTATTAGAGTATATTTTCATTGGTTTGTCCGTTATTTGGCTAGTTTTGGGGAGTTGTGCATTGATTTGGGTCATCGCAAGGGCTTGGAAGCCGGTTATGGAACTCCGGAGCGAGGTAAGTCTCCTTTCTAACCTTGTGAGGGGGAATTGTCCCCATAGGTGAACTAATCGAATATGTGCTACTATTTTTGAGAGCTACGTACGCACGAGGTGACGGGAGTCCATGTGTAGATACTATCATGCTTGTGCCTGGGTAGTCTAGGACCCACTAGTATGTTTTACTTATTGTACATTTTGAGTATCGAATTAGTAACTGAATACCTAAGAAGGTTGAAGTTTATTTTCCTTAATCATCTAGAAAGAGAATTGATTTTTCCTGGGATAATTGTTTTCCCGATAAAGCATGTTTTATTTGCCACACTTGTAATCTTATTGATAAATTTATAATATTTAAAACCTTGTCGAACTTGGCAAATGAATTTCAAGAAAAGATTTAAATACTATCTTCGAGTCCATTAAAAAGAGAATTTTATCACCTCCTTGAGTAACGGTTTTTCTGATAAAATGTGAATTAATGTGTGAATATGTGTATCTATGAGTACCTGAACTGCACGTATGATTCGCGAGCAGGGTAACTCTATTATTATATATGACCGCGCCGCATGATCGATTCGCGAGCGGTGTAATAGATGCATCTATGGTTCGAGCCGTTCGACTCTTCACAGTGCACAATTTATTATTGTTGGTTCGCGCCGTTCGACTCTCGACATTTCTTGCGCATGATATTTATTGCGTACTTGTTGTGATTTTTACCTGATTACTGGCGTGGAAACATTAAATTGTCAACTGAAAGGACGAGGATTTAAGAATATTAAATGTGAAAGAAGTTGCTATTTCCTATCGCCACTTGTTTAATTGCCCATGATATTCATGCTTAGTGTCACCCTTGATTTCATTAAATTGACCTCTAACAAGTGTCAAATTCGACCTCTCGTCACTACCTTTTCAAGGTTAGGCGGGATACTTACTGAGTACACGTTATTTTCGTACTCATGCTACACTTGTTGTGCATCTTTATTGCATAGGTACATTCATAGATAGTGGCCCTGTTTGACGCAGTGATGCGGCTGACTTAGAGACTTAGACGAGATGCACCATCTGGAGACGACTCGCAGCCGAAGGAGTCTCTCTCTCTGATTTATTGTACTCTATTTTAAATTCCTTTTCCGGTTTGTACTCCGGGAAAGTATTGTAGTATATGTAAAATTCTTAGAAATTTGTTCATGCACCTGTGACACCGAGTTCTGTGATGAGTTTGGGATGTATTTTATTTAAATGGATTGTTAAACCATCGTTACTTACTTAACGGATTTTTATTCACTTATTATGTAATATGAAATGAAGGTAATAGAGATTTCAAATGCTAAAATAGGAATTTAATTTAAATTCATAAGTGTTGGCTTGCCTGATAGTGGGGTCCGGCGCCATCACGACCTTAATGGATTTTGGGTCGTGACATTTAAGTAGTTATTTTAGCAATTTGATGGTGTGAGCAAGTCCGTAGGATGTTTTTAGACTTGTGTGCATCTTTAGTTTGGAGCCTCGAGGGATCGAGTGAGTTTCGAGTAGGTTTCGGGATGTTTTGAACTTAGTGAAAACCTGCTGTTTGTTGTTTCTGGTGCACAACTGAATTGTCTCGCGAACGCGGAGAGTAAAATTGTTGAGGGACAAATCCTTCTTCACGAACGCGAGGAATTGGAGGCGAACGCGAAGCACTGGGGGGTAGTACCCTTCGCGAACGTGACCAGACCTCCACGAACGCGATGAGTTATGGGACTTGGGGGACGGGAGTCAAGTTGTTCTTTGCGAATGTGAACACTGGCCCGCGAACACGATGGTCAGTTTGTCTTAGAATCACGGACGCGAACATCACATCGCTAATGCGAAGGCTTTTGGGGCTCAATGCATCGCGAACGCGACAGGCCCTTTGCGAACGCGAAGAAGACCTGCCCAGTGATTAAATATAGAACCTAAAAATGGGATTAGGCCATTCTTTCATATTTTCAAAACCAAGAAGGCTTAGAGGCGATTTTCAAGAGACAAGTTCTTCCCCAAAGTGTTCGTAAACGATTCTAAACTATTTTCTCTCAATTACCCATCGTTTTTCATCACTATTCAATCAAAAATCTAGGGTCTTCATTGTAGAAATTAGGGGTTTGGGTAGAATTCGTGAATTTCGCATAATTGGAATTTAGACCTCGAATTGAGATCAAATTTTGAAACTAACTGCATGTTCGGGCTCAGGGGTGAACGGGTAGACGTATTTTGATGTGAACCTCGAGTTTGGACCAAGCGGGCCCGGGGTCGGTTTTAACTTTTTTTTTTTGGGAAAACTTAGGAAAACCATGATTATGCATTAAACTTAATTCCTTTAGCAATAATTAATGATATTGAACTAATTATGATTAGATACTAGTGGGTTGGAGGTGAATTCTAAAGGAAAAACTGTACTTGAGCAGTGAGTGGCCTTCGAAATCGAGGTAAGTGTTGTGTCTAACCTTAGCTTGAGGGAATATGTATTGTGTGACTGCTTTCTACTTGTTTTGTTGTTAAATATGATTTATATGTGAGGTGGCGAGTACCTATACGTTGTGGTCGAGTCATAACATGCGAGTGAAAGTTAATTCTTGTTATCTTGTGGTCTTAAAGCCTATTATATATGATTATTGTTGTTAATGAAATGTTGGAAGATTTGTATCCGGTTCCGCCGAGATGGATAATATTGTGAATATTGAGTTGAGATTAAAATGTTAAATGGTGATGGAAACTATGATGAAATACTGATTTCTTGTGAAGTTCATCTTTATATGTTGTTAAAGATTCTATGACTGGTGAGGAAGAGTGTAAAGCACGAAGGGTGCTGCCGTGCATAATTTATTTAAATGGTGAGGAGAGTGTAAAGCACGAAGGGTGATGCCGTGCATAATTTATTTAAATTGTGAGGAAGAGTGTAAAGCATAAAAGGTGATGTCGTGCATAATTTATCTATATTGTGAGGTTGAGAGTAAAAGCATGAAGGGTGACGCCGTGCATTCTTATTTATAATATGGTGAGGATGAGAGTAAAAGCACGAAGGGTGATGAATGTGAATTCTATTTATTATTTGGTGAGGCTGAGAGTAAAAGCACGAAGGGTGATGCCGTGAAAATTTCCCTTCTATTTAATTGCTTGATTTGTTTGTTTATCATTGCTTATTTCTGTCTTTTCGTTTTCTCACTCCTTATGTTAAAATTCCCCACTGTATGCCCCTTCCCATTAATTGTTGTTTAATTCTTTATTTGCGATTATTTCTACTAGCATGATTATATATGTTAAGGTTTTATGTGGTGTCCTGTCCTAGTCTCATCACTACTTTGTCGAGGTTAGGATCGACACTTAACAGGACATGGGGTCGATTGTATTGATACTGCACTCTGCACTTCTTGTGCAGATCCATGTATAGATTCGAGCTCAGTTCGAGTTAGAGCTGACATTTCCGCACGGAGACACGAGGTAGATCTGCCGACAGTCGTAGATTCCTGGAGTCTCTTTCTTATTATTCAATTGTTATTTTCTTTAGTTCAAAAAACATATAAATTTTCTTTCAGCCAAATACTTGTAGTAAATTCGTAGTAGTTTGTGAATTGTGACTCCAAACCCTGGGTAGCTAGATATTAGTATTAGATTCGTAGTATCATTTTATTAATTCATATATTATTTTGGCATTATATGTTTGATGGTAGAAAGACTTCACATATGTTTAATTGTTTTAAATGACGTAACCCTCTAATGTTGGCTTGCCTAGAAAGAATACCATTAGGCGCCATCATGATATCGGGTCGTGACAAGTTGGTATCACGGCACTAGGTTGCCTAGGTCTCACAATTCACGGACAAGCTTAATAGAGCCTGAGGGATCGGTACAGAGACGTCTGTACTTATCTTTTAGAGGCTATAAAGTTAGGAACAAGATCACTTATACTCAACTCTGTCGTGCGATTCTTGTTATCCCATACTGATTGAACTCTTCTATTCTTATTCTCTCGCAGATGGTGAGAACACGTACCACATCTTCCACTGACCAACAGCCAAACCCTCCAGCAGCAGCAGCTCCCACAAGGGGCAGAGGCCGAGGCAAGGGCAGGACCCAGCCTAGTGCTCAGGCAATAGCTCCAACTGTGGAGCCCCAGATAGAGCTTGATGAGGGTGCTCCATCTCAGACCGTTTTGGTGGGACCAGCTCTGGTCCCAGAGGGGTTTATTGCTACCAATGCTTCAGGATGCCTTGGTTTGACTAGTGGGCCTTATGGACAGTGTAGCCCAGACTGGTGCACTCCCCGGGGCAGCAGCCATATCCCAGGCTGGAGAAGGAGTCCAGACTCCTGCTACCCACACTTCGGAGCAGACTACTCCTCAGATTCAGACCCCAGCAGCCCATCTAGTTAGGGTAATTCAGCCAGTTATTGCAGCACCGCTCGCTGATGGGACAACTATGTCCTCTGATGCTTTGTGGAGATTGGACAGGTTTATTAAGCTTTTCCCTATTCATTTCAGTGGTTCCACTTCAGAGGACCCCAAGGAATACCTTGATAGCTGTCATGAGGTTCTTCAGAACATGGGTATCTTGGATACCAATGGGGTCGACTTCGCTGCTTTTCAGATGACTGATCCTTCTAAGAAATTGTGTAGGGATTATCTATTGACTAGACCAGCAGGATCGCCTGATCTTACTTGGGATCAGTTTTCACACCTGTTCTTGGAGAATTTTCTACCTATTACTACTAGAGAGGAGCACTGCCGTCAGTTTGAGCATCTTAAGCTGGGCGGCATGACTGTTACGTAATATGAAACCCGTTTCATGGATTTGGCTTGTCATGCTACTCACAGAGAGGGAGAGGGTTAGGAGATTTATTGAGGTTCTTGATCAGCCTATCCAATTGCAGATGGCTAAGGAGATAGAGAGCAAGATATCTTTCCAAGATGCGGCCAATGTGGCCCGGCGAGTTGAGGTAGTTCATGGATTGGGAGGTCAGAGGTCCGACAAGAGACCTCGACATTTCAGTTGATTCAACGGTGCCTCATCTGGTAGCAGGGTTACTTTCAGTAGAGGCTATTCCATTCAGCACTTCAGACATCCCATGGTGCCCCAGGTGGTTGTGTCTCTTACTTTCCTTATTTTGATCAACTAGCTCCTATTGGTGCACCTCCTCTTCAGAGTTTTCAGAGTGGATATACAGGTCGACAGGGTCAGTTTTCCGACCATCAATATCCACAGCCGAAGTCTTGTTATACTTGTGGTGACCCGAGGTACATTTCTAGATATTTCCCTCGCGCGTCGGGTAGTTCTCAGTATCAGGGTTATCGTGTTATAGTTCCGGCACCAGCTGCCGCACCACCTTCCCAGCCAACCAGGGGTAGGGTTCAGGTAGCCAGAGGTAGGGGCCATATTGTTAGAGGTGGAAGACAACCCACTAGAGGTTTAGGTTTTCTTGTCAGAGGTCGTCCAGAGACCCCTGGCTCAGGGTGTTGGGGCCCATCCCCGATTGTATGCATTTTTGGCCAGACCTGAGGCGCAGTCCTTTGATGCTGTTATCAAGGTACCATTTCAGTTTCCAATAGAGATGCTTCATTTCTGTTTGATCTGGGGTCTACTTACTCTTATGTGTCATCTTATTTTGCTTCGTATTTGGTTGTGCCCTACGATTACTTGAGCGTCCCTATTTATGTGTCTACGCCCGTGGGGGATACTATTGTTGTAGATCGTGTGTATCGCTCGTGTGTGGTTGTTATTGAGGGTCTTGAGAACAGTGTAGACCTTTTGCTTCTTGATATGGTTGATTTTGATGCCATATTTGGCATGGATTGGCTGTCACCTTATTACGCCATCTTGGACTGTCACGCCAAGACAGTGAACTTAGCTTTGCCGGGGTTACCTCGATTAGAGTGGAGAGGGAATCCTGATCATTCCTCCAGGATAGTTATTTCTTATATGAAGGCTCGGCGTATGGTCGAGAAGGGGTGTTTTTCCTATTTGGATCATGTTTGTGATTCTAGTGATGAGATTTCTTCTATAGATTCGGTGCCTATTGTTCGTGAGTTTTCCGAGGTGTTTCTTGCAAACCTGTCGGGGATGCCACCCAATAGGGATATCGATTTTTGCATTGATGTGTCTCCGGGCACTCAGCCCATTTCTATTCCTCCATAATGGCTCCACCAGAATTTAAAGAATTGAAGGAACAGTTGCAAGACTTGCTTGATAAGGGATTCATTAGGCCCAGTGTCTCACCCTGGGGTGCACCGATTTTGTTCGTGAAGAAGAAGGATGGATCGATGAGGATGTGTATAGATTACCGATAGTTAAACAAAGTCACTATCATGAACAAGTATATGTTGCCATGGGTTGATGATTTGTTTGATAAGCTTCAGGGTGCTAGGGTGTTTCCGAAGATTGATTTGAGATCGGGCTACCATCAATTGAATATTAGGGCATCCGATGTCCCTAAGACAGCTTTTCGGAAGAGATATGTGCACTATGAATTTTCGGTGATGTCTTTTGGCTTGACTAATGCCCCAGCAGCATTTATGGACTTGATGAATCGAGTGTTCAAGCTTTATTAGGATTCCTTCGTAATTGTGTTTATTGATGACATTCTAATATACTCCCGCAGTCGGGAGGAGCATGAGCAGCACCTTCGGATAGCGCTTCAGACTTTGAGGGACAGTCATTTATATGCTAAATTTACAAAGTGCGAGTTTTGGTTGGATTCAGTCGCCTTCTTGGGTCACGTCATATCACCGGAGGGTATTCAGGTAGATCCTAATAAGATTGAGGCAGTCAAGAACTGTCCTAGCACTTCAGCCACAGAGATCAGGAGCTTCTTGGGTTTGGCGGGTTATTACCATCGGTTTGTGTAGGGGTTTTCATCTATAGCATCCCCAATGACTAAGTTGGCTCAAAAGGGTGCCCCATTCAAATGGTTGGATGAGTGTGAGGCGAGCTTTCAGAAGCTCAAGACACCCTTGACTTCAGCACCGATGTTGGTGTTGCCATTAGGTTCAGGATCTTTAACGGTATATTATGATGTCTCCCGTGTTAGGCTCATAGCGGTATTGATGAAAGAAGGCAGGGTGATTGCATATGCGACTCGGCAGTTGAAGATTCATGAGAGTTGGCAGTTGAAGATTCATGAGAGTTACCCTGTCCATGACTTAGAGTTGGCAGCCATTGTTCACGCATTAAAGATTTGGAGGCACTATCTTTATGGCGTGTCGTGTGAGGTTTTCACGGATCATCGCAGCCTTCAGTATTTTTTTAAGCAAAAGGATCTCAATTTGAGGCAGAGGACATGGTTAGAATTATTGAATGACTATTATGTCACTATGTTGTACCATCCAGGGAAGGCCAATGTGGTGGCCGATGCATTGAGTAGAAAGGCGGTGAGTATGGGCAACCTTGCGTTCATTCCAGTCGGTGAGAGGCCACTGGCTTCAGACATTCAGACTTTAGCTAATAATTTTGTGAGGTTAGACCTTTCAAAGCCCAGCCGTGTTCTAGCTTGTAGAGTCGCTCGGTGTTCCTTATTCGAGCGCATTAGAGATCGGCAGGATGATGACCCGAACTTGATGGTCCTTAGGGACATAGTTCGGCACGGTGGTGCCTAGCAGGTTACAGTTGGAGATGACGGTGCTTTGAGGATGCAGAGTCGAGTATGTGTGCCTAATGTAGATGGGCTTCGTGAGTTGATCCTTGAGGAGGTTCATAGTTCTAAGTATTATATTCACCCGGGTGCTGCCAAGATGTACCAGAACTTGCGGCAACATTATTAGTGGCGAAGGATGAAGAAGGATATTGTTGCGTATGTGGCTCGTTGCTTGAATTGTCAACAAGTGAAGTATGAGCACCAGATAACCGGTGGTTTACTTCAGCAGATAGAGATTCCTGAGTGGAAGTGGGAGCATATCACTATGGACTTCGTTGTTGGGCTCCCACAGACTTAGAGGAAGTTCGACGCCGTTTGGGTTATTGGGGACAGGCTGACTAAATCAGCACACATCATTCCTGTGCAGGTACTTATTCTTGAGAGCGGTCGGCAGAGATATATATTCGGGAGATCATTCGCCTTCACGGCGTGCTAGTGTCTATCATTTCTAATTGAGGTACGCAGTTTACCTCGCACTTTTGGAGGGCAATTCAGCGTGAGTTGGGTACACGAATTGAGTTGAGCACAACATTTCATCCTCAGACAGACGGGCAGCCCGAGCGTACTATTCAGATCATGGAGGATATGCTCCACGCTTGTGTTATAGACTTTGGAGGATCGTAGGATTAGTTCTTGACATTAGCAGAGTTTGCCTACAACAAGAGCTACCAGTCGAGCATTCAGATGGCTCCTTACGAGGCATTATATGGTATACGGTGCAGATCATCAGTTGGATGGTTTGAGCCGGGAGAGGCTCGGTTATTGGGCACAAACTTAGTTTGGGAGGCCTTGGACAAGGTCAAGATTATACAGGATCGACTTCATACAACTCAGTCCAGGAAAAAGAGTTATGCTGACTGTAAGGTTCGTGATGTAGCATTCATAGGCGAAGATAGGGTATTACTTAGAGTATCGCCCATGAAGGGTGTTATGAGATTTACGAAGAAGGGGAAGTTGAGCCCTAGGTATATTGGGCCATTTGAGATTCTCAAGAGAGTGGGGGAGGTAGCTTATAGACTTGTGTTTCCTTTAGGGTTATCCTCAGTTCATCCGGTATTCCATGTGTCTATTGTAAGCATGTGATTTTTACTCGTCATACCGTCCTATAAAAATCTCAACAAATCAATTGATTTTATGAATTTTTGTTGATTTTCAGTGATTAATTTTGAAAGACTTGTATTTTTTGCATATCCATAATTCATCTTTTAAAATCATTAAAAATTGCATCACTATTATCAAGGAATTAGAAAGTTATAATTAACTAAATAATAGACGAATGATGGTTATTTAACGTAATGTAGTTTTAATAACTAATTACTAAAAATTAATCATTTTTATTCAATAAATCACATATTTAATTAGTAATATAAAAGTGGTCATTTTATTCTTGATTAATCCGTAAATAGATGAAAAATAAGGTTAAAATTAATTACTACATTTTTTGGACTAAATTAGATTTGAACCTAATTATATTAACTAGTTTAATTAATCAAGAGAGANACTTCATTCAATTAAATCGAAAGATCTCAACCGTTGATCTTTCCAGATCCAACGGTTGAGAACTCATTATCCATTAACTATATATATGTCCAAACACTCACCACCCCCCTCATTTCCATCAAATTCTAACCCCCACCAAACCCTAGTCGCATCCCCTCCCCTTCGTCTCTCTCTCTCTCTTCTGCCTCGACCAAACCCTAGCCGCCCTAGGTTTCCGCCACCGGAACTCGCCTAACGGTGGCGGACCATCTCCAAACCACCCCAACCTTTCACCCTACAACCCTCTCCTCACCCTTAAAACCATCCCACCATCAGTTTCCCCAAAAGCCCACCCAAAATTACCCGATTTCAAATCTAAGAATCTGAAAAACCTAAAATACTACAACGGTCGACTTCGAACGATTCAACGGTACGAACCTACATGAGTCAGTTGCTCTTGATAAGAGAAATTTATTCATATGGGTTTGACTCGTTTTCAAACCCTCTGAATTCCGGCCAAGGTCCGGCTANTTTCTATATGTTTCGTGCTTTTTTTAAGCATGAATAGGCGTAGTTTAATCAGTTTTCTTTTCTTCTTTGTGTCACTGTTTACTTCTGACTTTATCACTGTTTTGATTACTTTCTCTTACCTGTTCATGCATGATTAGTTCGAAACCCCCAAATATATTTTTAAAACATGTTCTTAGTTTAGACTTGGTTCACACATGCATGCTTAGGTTAATTGAAATCTGTTTGGATATTGGAATGATATAGTTCAGGTTTTGATGATTCATGAGTTTTAAATGTGCTTCATGTGCTTGCATCAGTTGATTGACCATGTTTAGTTTTTCTTTGTATATTATGCACAGATGTTCGACCCCCTAACCTGTTTTCTGATTTTTAGTTTATTGTTGAATTGATTTCGCCTCAACTCATCTTTGATTTAGTAGTCTGATTAGTTAACTATTAATTAGTTTGATTAGGTATACCCTTGAAACTAAGATAACTAACAATATAATTGGAAACTAACTCTAAGGACCTAAACTAACTAACCTAGAACCTGAAAATAGCTCACCTAAAATCAAAGATTGATTAGTGAGTTAATCATCTCAATTAGTCAACATTTAATAAGCTAATTACATACTAAGCTAAGAGTTAGTTAATTGCAGCCTTCACTAATGGTTAATTAAGTTGATCACTCAATTAGGTTGATTAAGTATAATGACTCAAATCCAGTTAATCACAATTAGGTTTAAATCTAAAATAATTCACCAAAGCTTAAAGAATCAAGACTAGGTTTAATTAAGCCAAGTAAATTAGCACCAGCTAATAATACTTATCAGTCCTAGTTAACTAAGGAACCTGACTAGGTTTAGGTAACTAGAGTTAAATAATAACCCAGGTGAGTTTTACCTTGATTACCCAATGATAAATTCAGGGACTCTAAGGGGTACATTAGGTAACTCAGTTTAGTAAATCAGTTTTTTAAGGGTAAAATGGTCTTTTAATGGGTAGGAAATTTCTAGAATATGGGTAGTTGTCCCAAAGATAAGGGTGACAGCTGCCCTATCCACTATTTGTACTATTTTCAGCTCTTGAATGAGGAATATGCAAAAGCATATCCCATCCTTGAGCTCCCTATAAATAGACTCTCTTTTTACATATTCTGGACCTTTTTTTGGGACAAAAAAAACCTTCTTTTTACAGACTGAAATTTTTACACTGAAGAAGCACTATCTCATATTCTGAAATTTCTTTTTTCTGAAGATTGAACTTACTATCCTTTCTCACTGAAAATCATTTCCAAACTTATGAAAATGGCTCTTGTTTGTTTGGTGATCTGATTCTCAAAGATTTCTTGCATACACTCTCAAACTCTAGGGCAGATTTTTCTACTGCTGCTACTAGTTTTTTTCTGGTTAATCTTTTGGTTGCTACTGATCTTCCCTCTTTATTTGTTGTGTTAATGTTACCTGACCTTTATTTGGTCAGGACTTTTGGGATGATTTTCTTTTCAAACGGTATGTAATTGTTGATATTATTGAAAGGCTCAAAAATGTGAATTTCATCTTTCTCTTTGCCTAACTGAATTTTTGTTAATTTTTTTCTCTCTCTAATCTGGTATGAAATTTGGAAGTAGGACTTATTAATATGTTGATAATAAAATCTGAATATGCATGTCTATATTCCTGAAATCAAAATGTATTTTGTAGTAGATTTCATCTTTGTGTTTGTTTCTTAGTCTATTAGTAAAATAAATTGCAGTAAGGTAGATGAATTTGACCTTTCAGTGGTCAAATTCACCCTATAATAGTGCACAAAACGGTAGTATAGATAGCTGAAATTCACCCTCAAAAGGATATAAAGTATGTAGTTAAGAGGGCATTAGAGTTGAGGAATCTGAACCTCTGAATGGTCAGGTTCATCCTCTAAAATGCCTAAATAAGCAAGTCTCTATATGGTTTGGAATTATGTTAATTTGCACTAGGTAGATGAATCTGACTTCCTAATAGTCAAATTCACCCCATGGTAGTGCATAAATAGTAGTTTAGCTTGTTGAAAATTATCATTAAAAGGATATAAGTGTGTAATTAGGAGAAGCCTTAAGGAAGCGAATCCGAAATCGCAAAATAGCCGGATTCACTCCTCAAAGTGCCAAGAGTGGTAAAAAGATTTCACTAAATGTTAGCTTGAATGAGGATGACTATCAATAGTCTCAACGAAATAGCCTCAGTGGATTTTTATCTGACTCCTCTCCATGGTCAGATTCATCCCAAATGAATAAAGAACTATGTTCAGTAGTGTTTGAAACCGTATCAAGGGTAAAGCGAATCTGACCTTTTCATGGTCAAAATTCCTTCCATAATGATACATAAAATTCTTTGGTTGGAGGTTTTATAGGTGCTACTATTAAGATTAACCAAAGAGATGTCTAGCTAAAGCAGTAATTTCGAGATCTTATTTAGCTCATGAGTAGTTTTTTTTCTTAGAACTGTAGTAGACGTTATTAGTATAAAACAGCGCTAAAAAATATGAATCTGATCCAATGGTCAGGTTTATCCCAGTTAAAAGTTCTCAAATGTTTATAAGTGATTGTCTAGTTTTAAAATAGCATCCAGAGAACCGGATCTGACCCTTCGCTAATGGGCAGATCCATTCTCTACTGATGCATAAGAGCTCAATCTTGTTCGGGGCTCAATGGTAACTGCAGGTCCACATAGAGGCAACCATTAGCTTCTAATTAATTAATTCTTAGTATTCTGTTAGAAAATCTCTTTCATAGTACAAGTGATGTAACAGTAAGTTTATTAGACCATGTACACATTTATTTCGGTGTTGTAATAAATTGGACTGGACATTATGATTTTAATCCTCAAGTTGTCATTTCTTCTTATTAACGTGACAACACAGGAAGTTAATTATATTGTTCTGTAACTATAAACATTCATGTCTTGTTTTTCTGTTATCTTAAAATATCCATGTAATACAGCATCCAATGATCAATACTTGCTTGGAATTTGAAAACTCATTCTCATTCTGTGTTTCAATTTGTGTAACTTATCTCAAACCTGTGGATTTTCTTGGTACGTGAATATTACGTTTCAAAACAGCATTGTCTAGGGGTTAAAAGGATAGTAATTATCCAAATTTGATTCTGATTTTTTAAAAGTTGTTGAGTAGCTATTCCTGCTAGTATCCTTGATTAGTCATGCTTGGCTAAATGTTCTAAACTACCTGTCCTACGAACTAGCCACAATTAGGGTTGGTCAAAAGAGTTGAAACAATTTGGGGCTAAAATATGGCCATAGCCCGAACCATGCTATCTTTAGATTAATGAAATTCACTTTTAGGTAATCCTTAGATAGAATGAATACCTTTACTTTTAAACTTGACAAAAATTGATCATTACCCTAGAATTACAATAAACTACACTCGAGAGTGGCACCTTATGCCCCCGACCCTTAACTCTAAATAACTAATAAAAATATACATAGCGATCACTGGTGCATTTCATGTGACGTTTTTGCCATGTGCTCAAAAACAACAAGTGTACCCCATCGTAACTTGTCCAAGATAAATCCATAAACGTCCTAATCGATCTTAAAACTAAAACGCTCTTTCAAAAAATAGAAAACTCGAACATCGCCACAAATGGGCATTATAAAATCGTCACGACCATAGTCTTGACTACGTAATCTACACGCGGGTGCGACAACTCATGTCCCCGTATTCAACTTCAAACTATAATAAAAATCACATGTTGTAATTGCGGGTGCATTTCATGTGGCGTAGTTATAATATGTCCCAAAAACAAATAAGTGCACGACATCGTGACTTATTTCAAGATAAATCCATAAATATTAAAAGCGATTTAAAAAAGTAAAAAAAAGGCTAAATGCACAATAGGCTAAAACACGTAAAATAATCAGATAATATAGGCCAAATATTAATAGTAAGCGACCGTGCTAGAACCACGGAACTCGAGAATGCCTAACACCTTCTTCCGAGTTAACAGAATTCCTTACTCGGATTTCTGGTCGCAGACAAATTAAAACAGAGTCAAAATTTCCTCGGTTTGGGATTTTAAAATAAAACGGTGTCCGGAGCATCGTCAAAAATCCGGGTGGCGACTCTGAAAACTAAAATAAATCCCAAATCCGAATAATGTCACTTAAAGTAGAAAATCTCCCTTATTACCCTTCATTAACCCTTCTCTCTGAGTCTTCTAAATCATCTGGGAAGTTTGCACTTCATGTGACTTCTTTTCTGTTAGAGTCATCCAAATTTTAGAATGAGGTACGGACAAGTTGCAAAGCCGGTGAAGTTTCTGTATTCCCAGTACGCTTCTCCGACCTCGGCTCGAGCTGTCCACTTGGGTAAGTCTGGTCTAGAACAAAACCCCAATATTCAAACTTAGAATGACATAACCTCATGTCGGATCCCTAGTAAGCGCGTTGTTTGCATCACGTGCATTTGACTTAGGGGACTCAACACAGGGGTTGGGTCCGTCTAGGATAGGTGAACCCAAAATAAAAAACATCCTGATGCATCTTACGTGCTACTTGGCATCTGTTTGTTTCGACATGCATGTTGGCCGGCTTCTAGAATAGGAAAGAAAATCAAAAATAAAAAGAGAAAATAAAAAAAATAAAAACAAAGAGTGAGAGGTATGTATTTGAAATCCTGAAACTCTGTCTAAAAGATAGGAAATAATTGAATATTCTCAAAAGTCATACTCCCCTGTTCCGTCAAAACAGGCCAAACTACGCAGGTCTGAATCTCACCGGATGTGAGATACATAGGCAAACCTCATCGGTCCCGACCCCAATTTTCAAAAAAAAAAAATCCAAAAATATTTTCCTTTCAATCCCTCCTTAAGAAAATCCCAAACAAATAAGAAAAAATAAAAGAATTTTAAACCCAAAAAAAAAAGAATATTTTCCTTCTTTCCAAAGTCTTTCATATGTTAAAAAATTAAAAAAAAAGGAAACAAAAATCAATCAAAAAATCAAACATATCCTTCAGAAATACTTTTCCAAAAAAAAATCAAAAAGTAAAATTCCAAAAAATATTTTCTTTCTTTAAAAAGTCTTTATATCAAAAATCTCAAAAAGAAAATCATCAATCAAAAGTCAAAATCCAAAATACTTTTTTCTTTATCTTGAAGTATTTTTCCCTAAAATAAAAAAAATAGTAAATCAAAAATCCAAAAAAAAGATATTCTCTTTTTTCTATAGAAGTGTTTCTTCCAAAAATTCTAAAAAAAAGAAAAACAGAAACAAAATCCAAAAATATTTCCTTTTTCTTTTGAAGTTTTTCTTTCAAAAATAAAAAAAAATGAAATTTCAAGAAAAAAATTAAATTCCAAAATATTTTCTTTCTTCTTTAGAAGTCTTCATTTCAAAATTTTCAAAGAAAAAATAAAGAAAAGTCAAATCAAAATGCAAAAAAAAAAAATTCTTGCTTTTAGAAGTCTTTCTTTCAAACATTTGAATCAAAACACACAAAAAAATAAGAGCAAGAGCCAAAAATATTTTCTATCTTCTTAAAAAAAAAGAAAAAAAATTCAAAAATGAAATAAACGAAATTCAAAAAAGAGTTAGCTTTATTTACTCCATTCACAATCTTCACGAATTACGCAAGATCTGATTCATGCGGCGTCATGATACGTAGGCAATCCCCATCGGATTCGATCATAGCCATAAATAAATTGAGTAATAAATAAATAAATAATAAAAAGAAAAATTGAGTGAAAAATAAAGAAAAGAGTGAAAAGAAAGAGAAAAACAAAAAGAGAAAGAAAAGAGTGACAAAAGAATAAATGAGAAAAACAAAGAGCGAAAATAACAAGAAACCGAAAATGAAAAAAAATAAAGAGAAGAGGGAGAGATAAAATTGGAAAGGGACATCTAAAGGCCGGGATGAAACATGCGACCTTTCAAACACATTGTAGAAGTGTTTAACTGTTAGGTGCATTGCATCACAATATGCGATTTCCTATATGTTAAATGTCTCAAAACTAACAAGGTTGTTGGGTGTGCAAATTAGCCAGGTTTTGGTGGTTGGTTTTGTTGGTAGTCCGGTTTCCCATCCTTCACAAGGTCCAAAGGTAGAGATGGCCTCCGTCGGTAATATGCCAATCATCGATCTTGAGGATAGTCCGTCATTGGCTATTCCGCAGCCGGAATCAGCAACTGCTGAAGAAAACAGAATGTTGCGTCGCCGCATGTTGGAAATGTGGGACGCCTGGTCTAACGGCAGGGAACCGCCAAGTGTAATCCCTGGTTTTCCTGAGCTGATTCCCGGTTTAGATGGGTTTTCCAACATCCTTGTGCCCAACCCACTCATCCCATGCGGGCACACTCTAATGCCGTCTAATGGCCCCGGAATGCCTTCTGTGGATCACCCCCAGGCGCCGGATTCAAGGGCACCGCTAGCAATGTTCGATGTACCACCAATCTTCATCGGCGCAGCCAACAGTGCTCGAGCCAAACTCTGACTCTCAGCACCCGCAATATGAGTCTCTCATGGGTCAGCCAAGAACAATAAAAAAACCCGAGCAGGAAGAAATGGCTTGGAATATGAGAAGCTTAGAGCAAATCTTAAAGATCATACAAGGTTTGAGTTGTCAGAAGAGCCTCTCCTACTCTGATTTATGCATGTTCACCTCCCGGTGGGTTTCAAAACGCCAAAGTATGGAAAATATGACGGGCACGGAGACCCGATAGCTCACTTAAAATGATATTGTAACCAGTTGAGGGATGATGGTGGAAAAGATGAGTTGCTAATGTCCTACTTCGGAGAAAGCCTCGCCGGAATCACTGGTGAATGGTATATGGATCAAGAAATTACTCATTGGCATGTGTGGGACAATTTAGCCCGAGACTTTGCCCGCCAATTCCAGTATAATGAGGACATCACTCCTGATAGGAACTCTTTGTCCAATTTGAAAAAGAAAACTGCGGAAAGCTTCTGCGAATATGCTGTCAAATAGTGCGAGCAAGCCGCCTGGGTAAAACCTCCAATGGACGAAGCAGAGATGGTTACAGTCTTCCTACAGGCTCAAGAGGCGGACTACTTCCAGGATATGATGTTTGCTATGGGTAGACCGTTCGCTGAAGCTATCAAAATTGGGGAGATGGTCGAAAGAGGTTTAGAAACGGGCCGAATTTTGAGTCAGGCTACATCATAGCCCGTTCAAAATGGTTCGGAGGGTTTGATGAACAACAATGAGATAGAAGAGGGAGTTATGATTGCTTCAAGCTCGGAGGGGGCCCACAGGGCATTCAACCAATCATATATGCTTCCTAAAATCCCATAACACTATTACCCCTATCAAGATCATGCTGCATATGCCGTGACACCGCCTCCCTGTGCGGTGATGAACACACAACCTTACACACAGCTACAAAATTATACCCAAAATCGAGCTCCACTTCCCAAAAATGCCCATCTTTACCAAGCTCCATATAATCCCCAACCAAATGTTTCCCAATACAATCTTCGCCCAAGAGAGCCTTCCAAAAAGAATCAGTTCACCCTTATTGGTGAATCCTACTCTAGCTTGCTCCAAAAGTTTGTCAGGATAGGTCTGCTGCAGCCAGTGGCCCCAAACCGGCCGAACCAACCCCGAGTCCCCCTCGCACCGGGTTGATGCTAAATGTGAATACCACTCTGGAGCCGTGGGGCATGACACTGATGATTGTTGGACTCTCAAAAGAGCAGTGGAAGATCTCATCGAGGTCCAGGCAACAGTGTTTAGGGATGAAGATGACCCCGATATGATGAACAATCCCCTGCCTGCTCACACTGGGCCGGTGGTCGGAATGATTTGTGAAGATGAAGAATTTGATTCGGCATTGAAGGCCATTGCAGCCATTGCCGAGACAGAAGAAAAGCCAAAAACTGTCGCCAAGCCTGAAAGTTCCCCCATCAGATGGGAGTCTCGGTAGCCAGCCTTGCTATCCTGTCTTCGTCCAGATTATCCTAGGGTGTGATCCGGATGTTTTAATTTATTGTCTTACTTTCCGATGTAAACCCTTTTATCTTTTAAAAAAAAATCATCAAAATAAAAAATAAAAAAATAAAAAAATCAAATGGAATTAATATTTGATTTTCCAATAACGTCTCTTTCTTAATCTTGTCTCTTTCTTACTCTACTTTCAGTTCTGTTTAAATGCAGATTTCAATAATATGACATACTTGCGGACTTCATGCCTGGATCTTAAAACGCTGTCAGACTTTGAAATAATGAATCAAGAATCAGAATGCAAATGAAGTTAGGTCAAGAAAATAGAACAATGAGTCGGGATAACCAAAGGAAAATTGGTTCAGATCGGAAAAGGTCAATACACTACTACAAGAGTACTACCAAAAGAGAGTGTTTATACTTGGGTTACATCGAAGGAAATGTCCCTGAAACAACTGTCAACGCAGATGCAATCAACAGATCCTAAAACGCTGTCAGACTTTGAAATAACGAATCAAGAATCAGAATGCAAAGGTTAAGGAAATAAAACAATGAATCGAAAAAACCAAAGGAAAATTGGTTCAGATTGGAAAGGTTCATACATTACTACAAGAGGACTGCCAAAAGGGTGTGTTTGTACTTGGGGTACATCGAAGTAAATGTCCCTAAAACAACTTTCAACGCAGGTGCAGTCAAAGATCCTAAAACGCTGTCAGACTTCGAAATAATGAATCAAGAATCCGAATGCAAAATGAAGTTTGGTCAAGGAAATAAAACAATGAATCGGAATAGCCAAAGGAAAATTGGTTCATAACGGAAAGGTCCATACATTACTGCCAAAAGAGTGCGTTTCTACTTGGGGTACATCGAAAAAAATGTCCTTGAAACAATTGTCAACGCAGGTGCAGTCAAAAGGTACTACGTTTGATCCTCCATATATTNAAAAAAAAAAAAAGCAACAGAAAAAAAAAAAAAATCAAATGAAAAAAAAAGAAAAGAAAAGGAGAACAAGGAAAGCAAAAGAAAGAGAAAAAAAAGAAAAGAAAGAGAAAACAAAATAAGAAAAGGAGGAAAAACAAAACAAAAAAAAACAAAAACAAAATTTCCCTGAACTACGTTCGACTTGATTCCGAAAGGATACGTAGGCAGCCTCTCCCTGGGGTTCAGTCACACCAAAATAAGAATCCACATTTCCCTAAGATTTTAAGCTGGGGCAGATGTTATAATATGTTTGGTGATAATTTCGCCGAAGAGGTTCCAAAGTTGTAATTCAATACAAATTCTTCTCACCAAAACTATGTTCAAGTCCTTCCGGTCAATTGGTAAACATGCTTAAAGTTGGAGGATACAGTGTCGAGTCTGGTGCAAGCAAATGAGAGAAACAAAATAAGAGAGTCTTATCGATGAAAACCCACACGGGCACCGTGAGGCGACGGTAAGCAGAGAAATTAAAAATGAGAGAGTCTTGTTAATGAAAACTCGCAAAGAGCACTACAAGGTGATGGTGAGAAGATAAATGAGAGAGGTTAGTTGGTGAAATTCCGCAAAGGGCGCCACTGATCGAAAAGGATAATGGGTCACTGACATGGACACAGTCCGGAGCAAGGTTTCTCAATCTCGAGGTAATGTTGTGATGAATTTCTGGGAGTCTGACGGTTTACACAGATCAGGCATCCAGTCCAAAGGGCATGTCATGTTCATTGAAGTTCGCATGCACTCCAGATAAGTCCTTCTTTCCTTTCCCCGAAAGGGACACCTCTTGTTTAAATTCGTTGTCCATTCTGTCGTTTATTTTTCTTTTGAATCCCTTTCGATCTAACTCTGTCCCAAAACTAAGTTAAAGAAAAGATGGCAAGACTTTTTTACAGGGCTCTCATTTTATGCGGGTCAATATGCAAAAGGCACCCAGCCTCGTCAGGGGCATCGAGTCGATCCCGACTGGCCACAATGGCCGATGATTCAAACTCAAAACCTTGAAAGGAGAAAATCAAATTGAAGTGCCTATAAAGGCGAATGAAGTTGAAAGGTTGAACACCGCGTGGCTAACCATCTTGGCAAGGTTTGAAAAGTCGAAGTATTCCAATTGACCTAAAATTACAGGCGAAATAAAGGCGAAATAAAGTTGGAAAGGTTAAGTCCCACAC
>ML412625.1:1035-29505 GCA_005239525.1 Nicotiana knightiana | reverse complement strand
ACGGAGCTAAAGGGATGCAAATACGTCAAAAATACGCAAAAGGAGACGCCCGGGCGATAGCAAGGCGTTTGCCCCATAAAGACTGGCCCCCCCTGGCGTTAGGGGGGCGTTTACCCCATAAGGCCAGGCCCCCCATGGCGTTAGGGGAGCGTTAGATCCATAACGCCACGCCCCCCTGGCGTTAGGGGGGCGTTAGAGCCCAAACGCCAGGGGTCTCCAGTTTCGCCCAAATCCGAGTTTGACGAGTTAAATGTTTCCCGGTTGAAATAGAAGTCTCCTACACGGTTAGGGTTCACCCTAAACCTATAAATAGAATCGTAAAACACAATTACGGAGGGGATTTTCGTGGATTAACAGTAGACAAGAAGAAAATTCCATTGAAGAGCAGGAATATCGATTTCTACAATTCAGTATTTCTTACTTTATATTTCAATTATGCAATTGTTTGTAGTTTTGTTTAGTTTAAACATGAGTAGCTAAGTTTTAATCTAGGGTTTTGGTAGAACCCGTTGGGGATGAACTTCGTTTGATATTAATATATTTTGATTGATTATTCTCTATTTGTTCAACTACGTTCTTATTGTAGTTAATTGAATGGCCATCAATTAGCTGTGCCTATTTAGTATGTATCTACTTGAGAGAGAGTGCATATTTAGGTAATTGTTTGAACAACACCACTCCCAGAGTATAGACGAAAGTCATAACCGAGGGTTTAGAGGTTGGATTAGAGATAACGATACCTCGGGTGCAATCTAAAGTGAACTGTATTGCGATCTAGCTAGCGTAACTTGAGAGAGTGCGTCTAGTAAATTATCATAATTACTCGAGAGAGATTTATGGTAGATAGAGAGTTCATGATTGATAGAGACGATTAATTAAGCTATAAGAAGTATCGGAGAAAGAATTCACCAACGGGGGAAACCATAACCTTAGACCTTTAATATTATTGTTTACATTAAATTGTTAGATTAATTACTAGTTGATTATTTTGTGAGTAGAATTAGTTAAACAACACAACTTGATATTCAAAAGTCTTGAGAAACTTGATTAAACACCAGTTTAGTATTTCATAAAATCAATTGATACGTTCAATTCTCCGTGGGATCGACTTTGGGCTTAATGCCCCAGATTTATATTTGCAACGCCCGTTTAGTCTTTATAGAAGACATAGTTGAGCGTGATCAAGTGCACATTTATTTTTTGCGACGCTTCGGCCGTACGCTTTTGGCCTATTATGTGCTATATAATTTAATGAAAGTTTGTTGAAATTGTATAAACTGTTTCATGTGAAAAGGGAATTTAGTACATTATATGCTAGTGAAATTTGAAATGCAAAGGTAATTACAAATATACTTGATATTTTATGACTTTGTGATTACTACGACTGTTATGCCTGCCTAGTTCTTATTGAATTATGTTATTTAGAAATGTTGACCCTAGTAAGTATCACGTCTACTTCTCGTCACAATTTCTTCGAGATTAGGCGGGATACTCACTGGGTACAATTTGTTTATGTACTCATGCTACGTTTCTGTACTTAATTGTACAGGCTCTGAGGCAGGTGCATCTGGGCATTTATCCAGAGCTCGTCCCTGACGTATACTTGGCGTGGACTTCTCGGTGTGCTGCTTTCCCTGACGTATCTCTCTGGCAGCTCCTTGGAGTTCCTCTTTTCTTTTGCTATGTCTGTATTATTTTTCTTCAGACAGTAGGGCAAACTTGTATTTTCTTTTGGATACCCGTTTCTATTAGATGCCCATAGACCTGTGACGCCAGTTTCTGGCATGCCCACGTAGTAGATATTCTATTCTTTTGGGTTGTAACTATCGGTGGTGTTTACTATATTTGTTGCTCACTTTTGGTCGTCTAAGTCACTAATTTACTTTGAATTTATGCTTTGAAAGAAAAACCTCTTAAGTATGGTGAATTATTTATAAATTAAAAAGGGACCACTAGTAAATTAACGTTGGCTTGCCTGACATCGAAGTTGAGCGCCATCTCGACCTAAATTGGGATTTGGATCGTGACAGCCACTGAGAGTGAAAATAAAAAGAGAGAAAGAAAATATAATTGGCGTATTTCATGCCTCAATGGTAGAATAAATAAATACTTATTTACTATAAAATAAAAAATGTAGCTATAAGTAATAATATTTTGAAATTGTTTTGATTTATAATAAATAGAGTGTAATAATTTGCTATAGGAGGTAAAATTTCCTAATTTTTAACTAGCTATCTCACTGAAGAAGTTATGCATTTATTGAATCTTGAATGTTTGATAGAATTATATTAATATATATGTAGATGAACTTGTCTTTAATAGTGAACCCATATGGAGAGGAGGATCTAGATTCAAGCCCTACTAGGGCACCATAACCTAGTTGACATAAAAAGAAAATCAAGTTATGATTTATTTCTTTTTTAAATAAAATGAAGATTAAGATAAAGGTCAACGCAATTATGCTAAGTGTTATTTTCTGTATGTGTGTCTTGTGTTCTTAATATTTTCTTTCATCTCCTCAAAATTTAAACACTTCCCATTTATCTCAAAATCAAATCCCAGAAAAAACTTCTTCTTATTACTAATATCTCCAAAAGATGGCAACTATTTAAGTTTGCTAAATCTTGATTACCTTTTCTTCTATAACTCTAAATTCTCTTCACGCTTATATAAGTTCTGCGCGAGAAAACATGAAGACAGACATCACACAGAAAATGCCGAAAGAGTTAAACACTATTAACACTTTCAAATTCACTTCTCTTTTCTCTCTTCGACTCTTTTATCCTTGTTCCCTTTCTCAGAATTGTAAGAACTATAACATTCCGATGTAATTAAAGAAGAATCATATCCACGATTTGCTCTCTCGCCAATGGAAATGTCAAAAATATAATATGATTATTCTTTAAATATACTGGAATATCATGATTCTTACAATTCTAAGAAAGGAAATGAGGACAGAAGATCCATTTAATTCATGTCTTACTGGGTTTGTATTTTATACTCATAGCGATTTAATGTCACTTGTCAGTTGGAAATAAATATCTATTTATGTGGAATTATAATGCGTAGATTCAATTCTATAGTCTATAGGTGAGTATTTTCAAAATTTCATAATAAAAATATTTTCTTCATCATCTATATAATGTAACCATATACAAATATAGAGTTGTTTACACAAAGTTCTTCATTTAAGAGTCAATTTCAAAACTCGAATTCAATATGCTGACAATCTTTACACGATTACTGTGATTTGATATATTATAACATGTTACTTACCTTTTAAATTAATTACTAAGCAATGCTTATTATAAATTATTGCTTGGAGTTCCCTTTTAAATTAAAATCTGTCTTTACATCATCAACACATATAAGTTCTTTCTAGAACATAGGGTTTAACTTGTCATTAGATAAATAACAATAATTGAGTTATGAAAAAAAAAATAGAACCTTTCAATTTTTAGTAGGATTGGACAAAAGTTATTAGATTTTTGTGAATCAATAAATTACATTGTAGATCCGACTCAATTGTGGAATAATATCCTGTCAAATAATATTGTCTCAAGTAATGTTCAATAGCTATTTAGATTTATGTCACGTGGAACATAAAATAATTAATGGTTAAGATTCATATCAATTCCTATACTTACCAAAAAACTAAAAATGAAAATATGTATACTAGCGGTAGGCGTAATCTATTATTCATGTTTATTACTTTAAAAACTGCAAATAAAGTAATATGCAGTGCTCTTTATAAATGATTATATTGGAATGATATTTCTTTTATTTTTTGAAAATAATTTAAAAAATAATACACCAAAATTACAAATACAAGTATCCATCTTTCTATGCACGTAGTGCCAAATATTATCAAATTTCTTAACAATTTTACAGAAAAATTCATCTGGTGCCCATATTTTGCTTTATTTTACATTTTAAAAGTTAAAAAAGTCATTAATATTAATGACTGTTGTTAGAAATTTTTGCCAATTTTTTTTCCTGATAAGTATAAGAATTAAAATGAATCTTAGCTAATAATTATTTCATGATCCACGTGACATAAATCTGAAAGTTCGTTGAACATTACTTGAGGCAATATTACTTGACTGGATTTTTTTCCCTCAATAACAACAATCAAAAGATTCAAACATGAGGTGCTTTTTTATACCACTTCCTAGTTTTTGTTCAGGAGTATATCTGCAGTCACTAAACTTGTATCATGAGAAGTAGGAACACACAAAACAAGACCTATACCAATCACAAAGCATGTACTTATGATTTAATATAAGATTCATTATAGATACTTAATTTTCAATAACATCATTATTAACATATAGGTTGCTGTGGTGTAGTGGTTATCACGTTAGTCTTACACACTAAAGGTCCCCAGTTCGATCCTGGGCAGCAACAGTTTTTTTTTTGTTTTGTTTGTTTTTTAGCTATGTTATGGACACATTACTTGCCTAACCTTCCAAAAGATACAGAATACGCTTTGCTTTAGCATTCATATCTCTTTCATTTTTCTTTTAATTGTTAGATCTTAGCGTGCTTTCTTTTCGGTTGTTCCTATTGTATTTTAGATGGAGTGATCTAGGGGCGAAAAATATTACCTTTACTTAGAGAGAGGTCTATCCCCAGTTCAAGAGAACTATCAACCTTGTAAATAATTTGTTTTGCCACTTTATTTTCCTCCACCAAGCTATTCTTATTTACTTGCTTAGTTTTGCAACAAGGTACATATGCTTTGATTATGCACTCAAAACTCTTACCATTTTAAGGGTGCTTTATTTTTCAGATTGTACTGTACTTTCTTGGGACATTTCCTAGTATTCTCCTGTTTCAATTTGAGGGCATATTATTCCTTTTTAGTCCGTGCTAAAATAAAATATCACTTTCCATACTTCTGTTTCTGATTTTATTTCAAAAAATTTAATGTTTTATTGGTTTTGCAGCAATACAAATTGAATAACACATTGTTTTTGTACTGTTTATAAGTATATACATAGTAATATAAAAACAATGTTTTACAATAACACATTTACAAAAAAAAAAAGGAATATCATTTTACATAATAGTAAACAATTAGAAATTGGCTTTCAAGTTTCAAATGTAACGCATGGGGTAGCTTTGCATGGAAATGAGTCAAATTAGTTTGTGACTCCTCGTATTTTTTGCTTGGATGGAAAATGAGTCAAATTTAAACACCAATCTACGTTCCTGTATTATTTGAAATTCATCGATTTGTCATTCGTTGTACGTTTGGTTCATTCATATTTCTTATCATTAGCAAATTCTCTCGTATTTGTCCTAGTCTTTAACGGAACTCTAATATAAACGGGTAAACTCTAAGTGTTCAAATTGTTTGAAAAAGGTCCAAATTCACCTCTCAACTATTAACTATGGTTTATAATTACTCTCAAGCTAAAGCTCCATTAGGGCCAGTTAATATTTGACCGAAAGTTTAATGGAGGGTGATGTTGTTCAATTTCGAATAGTACATGGGCGAAGTTGATCTTTTGCTTTCTTTTTTATTGATGATGGTGTGAGAATCAAGTTTTGCAATGACTATTTAACTGAATACTTACTATGTTTCACCAGCATAAATACCAGTTAAAATTGCCCACTAAGTATTAAGCAGATCGGGAAAAATCATATACTGTTTCTTATCTTTGTTGTATCTTACCCCTTATAACTTTTATCCATTCTATTGACCGCTAAAATCTATTTATTTAAAAAAGAAATTAAAAAGTAACTTTGGAGAATAGCAGTTTGTGTTTGACTGATCAATTTGAAAAGTATTTTTGAGCAACATTTTTGTGTTTGGACAAACTTTTTAAAATATATTTTTGAGTGTCAAATTATGAATAGGGACATAAGAAAATTTACTCAATAGTATAATATTAGGCTAATGAAGTAGAATTATTTTGGTATATAAATTTTTTTACTAAGACTATTTTTACCTAGAGGAAAACTAAAAACAACTTATGTTTTTGCGAGAAACTAATTTTTTATGTTCCGAAAAATAGCTTCTATTACTATTCAAAATCACTTATTTTTCACCCAAACGTTTGATCAAATACCTTAACTATCTAAAATATTTTTCTTCTACTTTGGAAGAAAGTACTTTTTGCCTCCCAGTTGCTTAACAGGCTATAAAACACCAATCTATGGAAAATGAGTCAAATTTAAACACCAACCTATGTAACCATCCACATATTTTACAATTGGTACAAGAAATTTTTAGGAGAAATATCAAAATTTATTCACGTATTATTTGAAATTCATCAATTTTGTCATTTGTTATATTTTTTATTCATTCATCAATTTTATTCATTTGTTATAATAGCCAAGATCAATAACAAATGATTAAATCGATTAGCTATATTATCAATTGAAAAATAATTACTAAGGAAATTGATTATAAAAAATTAGGCCTCTAATTGTAGTTGCATTTCTAAGGGCACTAACCTCTTGAAAAAATAACTTATATTACCACTCAACAACACTTATTTTTCTCCACCAAACACCTGAACTGTCTATTTTTATTTTTATAAGAAATCACTTTTTGCCTCCCAATTGCTTAACAGGCTATAAAACGGTTTTACACAATAAAACATTTATAAAAGATGGTATAAAATTCATAGCGTAACACACAAAAATTGGCTTTCAAGCTCCAAGCGTATGAAAGCAAACATACTACTAGAGTGGATGGAAAATGGGTCAAATTCGCAAACATTCTACTCATGTTTTAGAAGGAGGCGAATTTGCACAAATAGCCGCTACTTAAAAACATAGTTCAATCTTTTAAAGTGTTTAAAGTTTAGCCGGCTCAGAATAGAACTTAGGACCTTCGGGCGGAAGTTTGGCTCTGACATTTCAAAACTTGCTAATCTATGAATAGTTTTTAAAAATTGGATAACTGGATGTTTTACATGGTACCCTTAAATTTGGCTACTTCATGTTTTTTCTACGTAATTTCTCTTTTTCAACTTCTACTTCATGTGTTTCTACGTAATTTCTCATATTTTTTTCTTTCTTAATCATTTTTTTTTTATTTTTTTATTACACTTAGCTATGTTATTATTCTAATCTTTTAATAAATTATACCTCGTAATTAAAGAATAAGTCATTCACAAACTTGACTTATAATGATTGATGTCATTAAAGTTAAACTTTTTGTCATTGGAAACTTAACTATGTTAAAATGATAGATACTTTTAATATTTAAATATTATTCTCATTTCCCAAACTTTATTTTTGTGATTCCATGTTGTTTCTCATATTTTTTATTTTTCTTTATTCTCTTCATTTACCATAGTTGTGTTGTTGTTCTAGTTTTGAAACTACACCTCCTAATATTACAAACAACGAATCATTAATAAATTTGGCAGATAATGAGTGATGTCATTAGAGTAGAATCTCATTTTTGAATGAAGTTATAGACTTATGTTTTTCTTTATTTTGAACTATATTTACTTAAATTATATTGAAGCTTATTTTAATTTTACATGAGAGTATTATATTATTTTTTTTAAATTTTGAATTTATGTTATATTTTCAGTTCTATTATCTTCCTACTCCCCAACAGTCTCTCTATAATCGATTCAGCTTTCAGCCTTTTCCAAATGACCCTTCCTGCAGTAAAAGGCTATGAGCATATGCCGATTAAAACTTCTCTGCTGCTTCCATTCCATGAGCTTTTGATATCAAATCCAGTCGGACTGCAACATCTCCAAGTGATAGATAAGGACGCTCTGAGTTGTTAATCCATTCATAAATCTGACACAAAAATAAGAGGCAGGATATTGAACCTGGAGACAGCACAAGTAAGCTTTTAAGGTATATTTTCTTATCTTTTTTTGTTCTACTTGTTTATATCTTTGTGATATTTGCGTGAAAAATCAAGTCTACACTTCTGTTAGAAATGATAGTGATGATGCTATACACAACTTGTTTCATAATTTATGTATTTAATATGAGACAACTCAAGGATTTAATATATTGGCTTAGCTTTTTACACTGATGTGCTTCCTTTGATTGTTTAACACCAGAAAAAGGGTCAAATTTTCTAACATAACAGTTTTATCTTATTAGGCATAAATTTATCCCACCAGTCAGCTGAAAAGATGAAAAAGATCCCCAATATTTAAGATCTGCTTGTGAAGTTAACTTGTTTGCCCTCAAAATCGGATAACAATTGAATTTGTACGTGATTTTAAGAATACGTGATCTAACTTGATATTAAATGAGAAATCAGATTAATATTGAAATAAACAATGAGAAAGTAAATGCAAACCACACAAGTTGAACAATCTTAGCCTTGGAAGGTTAGCCGCCCTTGATCCAAAAGTGTTTTTACCTATATCAGAGTAGAATGACAAGATAAGAACTAGAAATAACAATATATTGCTTTGCAATGCGTGTTACAATGTCTTTTACAAGTAATCAGACTCCCCTTTATACGGTTGGGGAGTCCTACTTTAAGTACAATTCTATAAAAGGTAAAAATCTCCCGGTATGCTGATTTGCCGGTTCTTTGTTGATACGTGCCTAGATTCCCTTCGAAATATCCGACCGGTTACGGATATTTCGGCCTTGCGTTATTTCGGTCTTCCGTTGGTTACACCGACAATGCTTCCTCAAGCTTATTCAGGGCCAGGGTCGATTCCAGGATCATGGGCTCAATGTTCTTGAGGATGGATATTCTGACCTCGTGTTCTGGTTCGATGAGACTCGGGGTCGATCTTCATTCCTTCGCGTTCCGAGCCCGATCTGTTGTGAAATAGTCGAGCCCGATTTCGACCGTATAGATAGTCCCTTCTTATTTCGGAGAGTAAATGACGAGAAACGATATCAGCTTCCGATTCTCTCCTTGGTACTCCGCGTCAGAAACGACAAAATGAATGAAATGTCTCGCCAGTCACGTCTTAGTGATATTAAATGCCCGTCAGTTGCTGGTTGGCCACTTCTGACTTTGAGATGTCGTTTGAAAATTATAAATACCCCCTTCGTCATTCATTCAAACATTACATCCAAATCTTCTCTACTCCCGTTTCTTAGAAATTTTAACACTTCCCAGTATTAAATTTCTGGCTATTCTAAAATCCTTTCACAAGAACTTTGGCTTTATTTTTATCCCCAACCATCAAGATTAATATTTAAGCTTCCTCTCTTTTCTTCATGTATCAAAGAAATGACGAAGACTTCAAAATCTGTTTCCCAAAAAATAACTCCCTCTGCCTCGCGACCGGCTGTAGAGGAAAACATTTCGTCTGCTGCTACCGAGGAACTGGCACCGGAACCTCCTCTGAAAATGTTCATCCCCGGGGGGTGCCCGACCAGTGCTGATTTCAAGACCGAGAAGCCCTCCTCGGTGTGAGCCGGTCTCGAGATATTTTTGCTCGATCACCGAAGACGTCCTTTCCGGGGACAAGAAAGATTCTGACCAGGCTAATAAGCACGTAGTGGTCCCCAAGTCTGAGCAAGTCATTACTACCCGCGTGGAGGGATTTTTAAGTGCTTACACTTATCTCTTCACACTGGGTCCCTTGGTTCCGGTCATTATTGCCTTCTGTAAGAGATACGAGGTGACCCTTGGTCAAATCCACCCTTCTTTTTGGAGGATAGTAATTCTCCTCCATTTTTTCATAAGCAAGATCGAGGGGTATCCCTTCACCCTCGACCATCTCATGCGCTTATATAGTCCCCGACTTTATCAAGGGGGACTAATCAAGCTTGCTCGTTGGGCCAGTAAGGCCCCGTTCTCGAGCATCGACGAAGATCAGGATCGAGGCTAGTTAGGCTGCTTTGTCCGAGTGAAAACCTCAGATTTGATCCCAGCCGAGCATATGTCATTTCCTGAGAAGTGGAATATGACACGTAAGTATATCTTGCTTTCAAGATTTTGTTCATCGCTTTTCCTTTTCCTCCCTTATCATCGATGTTTTGTGGTGGTGCAACTGTTGCTTGGATGCCTGATGCAGTTCCTCGACTCAAGGAGTGGGTCGAGGGCATTGTGTCACAAAAACCATATTCCGAGCGCGCATGGCGCGAGCTTTCGAAGGGCCGGTGGGAGGACCGTTCTCACTGTGAGATTTCGTTCTTGAATGAACAATACTTAGGTTTCCTCCGTGCTACTGAGCCCTTACTCATTTTTTTTCTTTGCAGGTCTTCCCAAGGATGTTGCAATAAGGCCTCCATCTGGTGACGAGGATTGCCCTTCCGAGTTCCCTGCTCTGAGACAGGGTGAGGAGAAGAATAGAAACAGGGCTCCAAGCTCTCCGAACTCGGAGAAGAAGAAATGGAGGAGGAGGCTGGTGCGCAAATCCAAAGAAACTACCTGCGCCCGAGAGCTCCCACAGGACTCACTCCACCGGTTGAGGGATGAGTCTGAAGAAGAAGAAGAATAAGAAACCTCTGAATTGGTGGCCCACGTGCGGTCGTAGTTCGAGGGATGAGGGGCCCCTGAACCAGAGAATGGCGACACTGAATCGCCCCGAATTAGTGGGACTGATGAAGCGGCAGTGGCCGAGGCCTCCGAACCAGAGAGGGGCGAGGCCGTTTTGCCTCAAGTTAGGGAGACCGACAAGGAGATCGTGGTCGGTGCTTCTCGGGTAGAGGACAATGCCCCTAAGGATGTACTTGGAGTGATAGATCTTTCTGAGTCGCCTTCGTTTACTTATTCCATGATCAACGAGGCTCAGACACTGAAAAGTCACCTCAATGAAGGGCCCCAAGGGGTGCATACCCCTTTCATAACTTTTTTGACGGTCTAGACTCCACCTCCACGGAGGATGTCACCGGGTTGGGTGACTTACTGGTGCCAAGGAATAGTCCGTCTTCGGGGATCGATGGTCCTTCCTCAAGTCTGAAACTAGTCGGCCGGTTACCAGCTCCGAGTGCGAATCCTGGCTGGAAGCGGTAGGTCATTATGTCTGTTCCGGAGGATTCCCGGGTCCTATCTACCCCCGTAAGAGTTGGTAATTATCTTCGGTGTCTGGTGACCGAAGAGGATCAAGCCAAAATGAACGAGGTGGACGCGCCCTATCTGTTCAACGAAGCACAATAGGCGTTAAATCGGGTAACTTTGAATGCCTCTTGTCGACCTTTATTATGTACTTATATTAAGTGGCAAACAATCATAACTTTTTTCTTTGTGCTTGCAGGCCTCGGTGCTTCATCACGGGACTTTTCTCCGATACCGTGAATAGTTAAACCAACATGAGGTCGAGACTCGAGGTCTCACTAAGAAGAGGGATGCTTACAAACTTCTCAGTGAGAAACTCCAGGCTGAGCTAGAGGCGGCTCGGAAGGAGCATGTTGACCTGGTCGAGCAGGTAAGAAGACTATTTGAAGTTAGTGATGATGATTCAGAAACGGTGGCTAACAGTCGAACCCGTAGGTTCTAAAGAAACTTGATCAGATCGAGTAGCTTCAGGCGGAGGTGGATGCGGTAAAGGTCGAGGCCGAAGAATGGAAAAGAAATATGGACCGCTTGACCTTGGAAAAGGAGACTGCCCGGGAAAGCTTCGGCTGAGATCCAACTTCGGGCTGCAAAGGAAAAGGCCTTGGTGCAGGCCAAAAAGGTCGAGGAACTCCAGTCTCAGCTGAGTTCAGCTGTCCCCGGTCAAGAAAATCTGGCCAAGGAGCTTGAGGCGGAAAAGTCAGAGGTCTTCGTGGTCAAAGACGAAGCTGATGAAAGGGTGGCCCAGCACAAGGCCGATATCGAGGCTGCTCTGGACCTTGTAAAAAATATAGTTGAGCATATGAAGTGGCAATCCCGAAGGGTGCCCTCGAGGAAGTTCCCACTCGGGGTTTTGATTTATCGACTGAGATCGAGAATGCCAAGGTTCTCGAAGCCGAGGCTAGGAAGATGGCCTATCCCAAGGAGGAAGATTCTGAGGAGTCTGAAGATTAGGGTAAGTCCGAGGGTGACAGAGACCCCGAATGTGATGATGCGGCCCCCGATGAAGACTAGGTCACTTAAGACCCTTTTAGATGTTTTTGTCTTTTTATCACCCTTTTGTTGAGGCCGTTCGGCCTTTGTAAAAATTTTCATCGGGGCTATTTGGCCCTTGTAAAAAGAATTTTTGATATGTATATAAGGATTTTTCATTTCCACATCTTTTGTCATAACACTATCTGAAAGTTCCCATCTCTCTGAACACCTCCATGCAATCTCTGCTTCCTCTCGCTACTATTGTTATTCATTGCACTTCAATGGATTTTCCTCCCTATATTATTATTTTCTGGTGTGTACGCTGGTCCTCATCTTGTGCTTCTCTTATCTTTGATGGCATGTTAGAAATATTTGTTTCTTGAAGAATTAGGCTTCTGTCTATAGAAATTTAACATGTCAGGCTTTTGTTCTCTAGGTGTTTGAGAAACTTCTTCAATGAATTGTGCTTCCGGGGTGGGTTTAGCTCATACTAATTGGATTCCATATTTTCCTTTTGGTTTTCTGTTGTGTTTGATTTATTTAACAAAGAAGTTTTATACTTCAAAACCTCACAGCATAATGATAATTCTACTTTTGAAAAGATTTGTGTTTTTGTCGATAAAAATTAGAATAAAAAGGGTTCGCCAGCATGTTTTAGACAATTTTCCTTAATTCAATAGATGCTCTAATAAAATACATTTTTTCCTTGAAGAACTTGCAGAGTTATAGAAACTTGGCAAAATAATTCATGCTAATTTTAAAGTCGTTTCTACCTATTTGACACTTTCTGTTTCAGTAATTGTTACCGTTGACGTTTTAATTTCACTATTTAACAGACAGAGAACTTGTGATGTTTGTAGAAAAAGTACTCAATTAAGAATCCTTAGGGGTAACGACTGAAAGAACGATGATTTTGGCCAGTTCAATGAATTCCTTTGTAGAAAACTACTTGGTTCTTTTAAAATAATTAAAAGTTTGATTCTTTGTTAGTGAAGAACATTCCTTTTTAACTTAGTTGCTCGTGAAATAAGAAAACATTTAAAAAAATGAATTATGTTTTGTCTGATGTCTAGAGTTATTAGTTAGCCTTGCCCTGCTATTATATGCTTTGTTGCTGTCATTATCATTGTCGCATACGATCTTGGTCGGCATTCCGAACCGACATATGATGTGGTCCTAAATGAAATCGATCATTTCCTTCTCCCTGACCTTCTCGTACGCCTGGGCTTCCACCCATTTAGAAAAATAGTCAGTCATAAAAAATATAAATTGATCCTTACGGGGTGCCCATATAAGGGGGCCGACGATGTCCATTCCCCCACTTCATTAACGACCAAGGTGACAAAACTGAATGCAGCAGCTCCCCAGGTTGTCTTTGGCACCCATCACATTTTCTAACGAAATCCTTTGCATCCTTTCCATGTCGATCCAGTAATAATCGGCTTTGATTATTTTTGAACCAACGATTTGATGCCCGAATGATTTTCGTAGGTACCTTCGTGGATTTCCCTCAAAACGTACTCAGTATCCCTTTGACCCTATGCTTATTGTGAGTGGTCCATCGAATGTTCTTCTGAACAGGGTTCCTTCTTCGGACAGGATAAACCGGGTTGACTTTGTACGCAGGGCCCTCGATTATTTTGGATCCGAGGGCAGTTTTCCGGTCCTGAGATATTCTACGTATTTATTCCTCCAGTCCCAAGTTAGAATCTTTGAGTTGATCTTGGCATGGCCTTCTTCCACTACCGATCTCATAAGGTTTACGACTGCCGCCAAATTGAACTCGCCGTCTTCGACCGATGACCCTAAGTTAGCGAGGGCATCAGTCTCACTGTTTTGATCCCGAGGTACATGTTGGAAAGTCCATTCTTTGAACCGATGTAATGTTACCTGCAACTTATCTAAGTATCTTTGCATTCGTTCCTCTTTGACCTCTAATGCTCCATTAACTTGGTTTACCACAAGGAAGGAGTCGCACTTGGCTTCGATCACTTTTCCCCCCAAGCTTTTGGCTAGTTCGAGGCCTGCAATCACGGCCTCATATTCGGCCTCGTTGTTAGTCAATTTCACAATCTTAATAGATTGTCTAACTACATTTCCTGTTGGTGGCTTCAATACGATGCCAAGTCCGGACCCTTTTGCAATTGAGGCGCGGTCCAGATTCCCGAGGAAGTCCTTGAGTTAATTAATAACTCTCTTTCGACCTCGGGTATTAGGGCCGGCGTAAAGTCGTCCACAAAGTCTGCCAAGCTTAGACTTAATGGAGGTCCGAGGTCAGTATTCAATATCGTACCCACTTATTTCCACGACCCATTTGGCCAACCGACTCGAGAGCTCGGGCTTATGCATAATGTTCGTCAACGGGTAAGTAGTTACAACACATATGGGGTGACACTCGAAGTATGATTTTAGCTTCCTAAAGGCGCTTAACAAAGCGAGCGCCAGTTTTTCTAGGTGAGGGTACCTAGTTTCGGCCTTACCTAGGTCATGCTAACATAGTAAATTGGAAATTGTGTACCTTGCTCTTCTCGGACTAGGACTCCACTTACCGTTATCTCGGAAACCGCCAAGTACAAGTATAGTTGTTCGTCTTCTTTCGGTGTGTGAAGAAGAGGCGGGCTCGATAAGTACCGTTTGAGTTCCTCCAAAGCTCATTGGCATTCCGGAGTCCATGAGAAGTTGTTCTTCTTCTTCAATAGTGCGAAGAATCAGTGGCTCTCTCAAAATGAATCGCCACAGGGCGGCTATGCGCCCGGTTAACCTTTGCACAAAATATTGTCCACGACCATGATATCTTTGATGGCTTTGATTTTGTCGAGATTGATCTCGATTTCCCAGTTGGATACCATGAATTCGAGGATTTACTCGACCTAACTCCAAATGCACATTTTTTTGGGTTCAATTTCATACTGTATTGCTTCAGTATGCTGAAGGTTTCCTGCAAATGTTTTAAATGGTCCTCTGCTTGCAGGGAATTAACCAACATGTTGTCAATGTAAACTTCCATCAATTTTCCTATTTGTTCCTCAAACATCCGATTTACTAGGTGTTGGTAAGTAGCACCGACATTTTTTAATCCAAACGACATCACTTTATAGCATTATGTTCCGTATTTAGTGATGAATGAAGTTTTTTCCTGATCACTCGGGTCCATTCGTGTTTGGTTGTACCCGGAATAGGCGTCGAGAAAACTGAGGATCTCGTGGCTGGCTATGGCATCAATCATATGATCGATGTTGGGAAAATGAAAAGAGTCTTTGGGACATGCCTTATTCAAATCTTTGTAATCTACACACATTCTTAGTTTATTTCCTTTTTTAGGGACTACCACTACGTTTTCTAACTAATACGGGTATTTAACCTCCCGAATATACCCTATTTTTAGGAGTATAGATACCTCGTCCTTGATGAAAGCATGCTTGATATCGGACTGGGGTCTCCTCTTCTATTTGACCGGGTGGAACTTTGGGTCCAGGCTTAGCTTGTGAGTGGTTATCTCCGGCGGGATCCCTGTCATGTCAAGGTGGGACCAAGCAAAATAATCTTAATTAGTTATAAGAAATTGAATGAGTTTTTCCTGATCTCGGAGCTTAACCCGATGCCTAGGTATACCTTTTGATCGGGCAAGTGTTCTCTCAATATGACTTGTTCCAGCTCCTCGACTGTTGATTTAGTGGCATCAGAATCATCGGAGGATATAAAAGATCTGGGAACCCCGCAATCATCATCCTCGCCTTTCCCTTGTTTGTCCAAATCTGTCGAGGCTGGTATCAGTTATTGCTATTTGGCCCCGTTTTTTACCATCTGGTTCAGATCCTTCGATGTTGAGATAGTAGATGCTGTTATCACCTCCTCGACCGCAAACATTTCCTTGGCAGTTGGTTGTTCACCATAGACTTTTTTGACTCCACTAGGTGTTGGGAATTCAGTGCCTGGTGCAGTGTCAAGGCACCACCCTCATGTTGTGGATCCAAGGCCTTCTGAATGAAGCGTTGTACCTTATGTCTCCTTCGTTCACTTAAAATTTAGTTTCCTGGATGGTCCCGACGGTGTTTACTAGTAACGTTATCTCGACTTTAGTGGTTTCACATGCCATGTTGAATCCATTTAAAACTCATACTGCATGCACGATTTAGTCCTGTAGACTAAGTTGCTCCACGACCCTCGATCGAATGATTTTGGCCGAGATTCTTGGATCAATTAACTCACGTTTAACTCGAATTTTATTTATGAGTACATATATTACAGTGCATCATTGTGGGGTTGTACAATCCCTTCCGCATCCTCGTTGTTGAAAGATAAAGTTCCTTCCGATATGTAGTCTCGAGTCCGTTTCTCCGTAGTGATGGATACTTTGGTGCATTTCAACATCGGCCCCTGTGGGATATCGACCCCACCGCTGGTCATGTTAATGATTTGTTGAGGTTCTTCTTGTTCTTGGCTCGGTCACTCAAGAATTCTCGAAGATGCCCATTGTTGAATAGCCGTGCTACTTCCTCTCTTAGTTCTCGACAATCTTCCGTTCTGTGACTGTGAGTACCATGACATTTGCACATTTGGTTAGGATCCCTTTGGGTTGGATCGGATTTTAGAGGGGTCGAGGTCATTTGACATCTTTGATGCACCCGATAGCTGATACAATAGCGATAGTATCGACATTAAATTAAAGTTGTATTCCGATGGACCCGTCGAAGCTGTTTTTGGTCATTAGTCCTCGGTTGCTATGACCTCAGTTATTTCTCCTTTCGTTTCTCATGGAGTTTCACCCAGACCCACTACTTCTTTGGTCTCTATTATATGGCTGATAACGATCCTTGTTTGGTCTCGGTTCACGATCGATGTCTCTCTTAACTCTGTCGAGGGTTCTGACGGGATAAATAAACCCCGAAGGGGCCCTGAGTTGATCATCTTTGACTCTGATTTTTGATTGATGCCGGTTATGCACGTCGGCCCAGGTAACGACCGAGTATTCGATCAAGTTCTACTTCAGCTGCTGTGAAGCCACCGAGCTTTGAATATTGAGCCCCTTAGTGAAAGTTTGAACATCCCAGTCATCAGCAACCAGTGGTAGGTCCATTCGTTCCATCTAAAATCGAGACACAAACTCCCTGAGCATCTCGTTATCTTTCTATTTTATTTTGAAAAGGTCCGACTTCCTGGTCTCGACCTTGATGGCACCAGCGTTTGCTTTCACGAAAGGATCCGCAAGCGTAGCAAATGAGTCAATAGAATTAGGAGGAAAATTGTGATACCATATCATAGCTCATTTTGATAAGGTTTCTCCGAACTTCTTCAATAGGACAGACTCGATCTCATCATCCTCCAAGTCATTTCCTTTGATGGCGCATGTGTAAGAGGTTATATGCTCATTTGGGTCGGTCGTTCCGTTATACTTAGCAATCTCGGGCATGTGGAATTTCTTAAGGATCGGCTTCAAAGCCGCGCTTGGAGGAAAAGGTTTTTGCACGAACTTCTTGGAATCCAGGCCTTTTAGTATCAGCATCGCTCCTGGGATTTGGTCTACCTTGGAATTGTAGGTTTCCACCTTTTTGTCATTATCTTCGATTTTCTTCTCCCCTGATTCCATCCGTTTTATCATCTCCTCGAGCATCTTTATGATCTCATTGTTTCCCCCCAATTCATGTTCATTTTACCTTTCTATGACCGGTTCATCCCTACAGGTGACTTCCCGGGGTGGATCGGGCTCGACCCTGCTCGGTGCACGTCTTTGTTTCTGTAACTGAGCTATCACAGCCTGTTGAGCTTGCAGCATTTCGAAGATCATCCGTAGACTGATCCCATCTCCTTCAACATTTTGTGTGTTTCGAGTTGCCGATTGGGCTCCACCACGAATGTTATTTTCGAGGTCGATAGGCAAATTTGCGTCGATAGGCACATGTGAATTAGCGTCAATCAGATCAGCGAGCGGAATTCCGGTAGGATTAACAGAGGTACTCCTTCACTGGGTGCTATGTTGTTGTTTTCACCGTGGTGACCAGACTCCTTGTCAACATGTAGGGGTGCTGATTGAGAGTTTGACATTTTGTGTTTTATCCTGAAATCAGAGACACTTCAAAGAGCAAGTGTAAGTAGTGTGTGTTATGGAGATTTGTATCAAATAACCACTATTATCCTTAGCCTCACGGTGGGCGCCAAATTGGTTACCCTCAAAATCGGATAACAATTGAATTTGTACGTGGGTTTAAGGATAAGTGATATAACTTGATACAAAATAAGAAATCAGATTAAAATTGAAGTAAACAATGAGAAAGTAAATGCAAACCACATAAGTTGAACAATCTTAGCCTTTGAAGGTTAGCCACTCTCGAGCCAAAAGTGTTTTTCTCGATATCAGAGCAGAATGACAAGATAAGAACTGGAAATAACAATATATTACCTTGGAATGCGTGTTACAATATCTTTTACAAGTAATCAGACTCCCATTTATATAGTAGGGGAGTCCTACTTTAGGTACAATTTCATAAAAGGTAAAAATCTCCCGGTTTGCTGATTTGCCGGTTCTTTGTTGATATGTGCCGAGATTCCCGCCGAAATATCTGATCGGTTACGGATATTTCGACCTTTCGCTATTTCGATCTTCTGTTGGTTATACCGGCAATGCTTCCTCAAGCTTATTCGGGGTCAGGGTCGATTTACTACTAGAAATCTAGTAAAAAGCGACCAAAATGGCGACCAACGTTGGTCGCTTATGTCAAATTACCGACCAAAATGCGTCCACACACGCTTGGTCGCTATATTGGTGGTCCTTTTACCTTACGACCAAAGTTGGTCGCTAAGGTAAAAGGATAAATTGTGCACTGTAAACAAAATACCGACCAACTTTGGTCGCTGTAATAGTTTAATAATTTAAATTTACCGATCAAAGTTGGTCGGTATATTTAAATGACGATATTTAATTAATTATTATAATTTAAAAATTACCGACCAACGTTGGTCGGTAAATTAAAATATATATTATTTTTAAAATATATATTTAACAGTAGCGACCAAGGTTGGTCGCTAATTCCCAAAAAAATTATTTTTAATAGGAAAGCGACCAACTTTGGTCTCTTTTCTGGGTTATAATTTTGGCATAAAATATCTGTTTTGACAGCTACACCACCTGTCAGCATACCAAAATCCCTAAATAATAATACAATTCAATACATACAATACATACAATACAATTCTATACCAAAATCTCCACAACAACAACAACAACAACAACAACAACAACAACACAACAACAACAACACAATTCAAAAACACATTAAAAGTAACAAATTAAAGTTCAATAGAACTAACAAATTAAACTAACAAAACTAAGTTAAAGCTTATTACAACTAGTTCAAAATCGGTTCTATTTGTCTAGTTCAAAGTATATAAAAGTCAAGGAGTGTTTTGTACAACATCATCATCACCGTCTGATGAACTTTCATCTATAAGACGGTATAGAGAAGGGTCTCGTGGAGGACGGGAAGAACGACCACGGGGAGGACGGGAGGAACGATCATGGGGAGGACGGGAGGAATGCTCACGTGCAGGTCGAGCCTCTAGTGATGACTCACGAGATCGGGGAATCGGAAAAGCTCCAGTAGATAGGAGAGTTCTGATCTGAGCTTGCATGCCAAGGTACTGAGCATCTCTAACCTTTTCTCTTTCCTTGGCTGCTTCTAGCTCGGATGTGAGCTTTGTCACAATCTCCCGCATAGCGGAGAGGCTCTCCCCATCAAGTTTCTCGCCTTGCGAGGAAGTCCCTATTCCTTGCATTCCACACTTATAGCTATGGAATTTCTTAATAGGAAGCCCGTATACCTTCCCCTATTTTGGACCGCTAGCAGACTCCATCCATATTCTTTCAGCATCCTCGTCCGAAGGTTGGGTTGGCTCGCCCGACTCATTAGGTGGTTGAGTGCGGATGAATTCCTCCACGTTAGTTTGGAAGCGGCCCTATACGAAAATTTACATTGAATTAGTATTTCAAAATTTATATAAAAGTAAATTAAAATACTTAATGAGAAGTGAAAACATACACAAAACAGTCGAGGCCCGGTTCTCGACCCACCTTTCGTGATTCGTCTCTTTCTTCTTCTTCTTCACAATATGTGTCTCCTTGAATAGCTCATCTTGGTTCATGGGACACCCCCAACTTCTTTTCCTGAAAACAAATTAATTTTAGTTAATAAACAGAATAGATATATTTTGAAAATTAAAATAAATTAAGCAATTACGTACCAATCTTTTTTTATTGTCCGTAGGCTGATTGCACCTCTAGTGTGCAAGGAGCCTCTCTTCTCAGATGCGCGATCTTTCTTTCCTTTTTTGCTCTTCTCTAAGAACTTTGCGGTAAGCCATTGCCTTTGCAAATCATCCCACAAATTTTGACGTAACAAGTCAGGCTTCTTGTTCTTCTTTCTAGCTTCGGAGAAAGTATACGACAACCGCTTGCGAGCTTTGTGATGAAAATTTGTAGCCACTTCCGCACTATAGTGGAGTTCCCATACACACTTGATCTGTATTTCAAAATTTAATTATTATATGGAAATATCATAAATATAAATAATTAAACTGCTTAAAAGAACATTTATACCTTAAATTGATTGAAAATTTTCTCCTTCAGCGAGAATGGGAAATCAGTCCAAGTCGCATAAGGGCCATCATAAATCTTTCTGATGGATTTGGTGATTATCCTCGTAGTCTTGTTACTCAGGATGAACCTGCAATTTAACAAAAAAAACATATTAATATCTCAGTAAAACTTTACAAAACAATAACACAAAAATAACAAATAACTCTTACCCATCACCCTCATGGACTATGATGATCCTGCCATATTGATCATAATGCACCTCCTCGTCATCATCATCATCATCATCATCACTGTCCGATGCATGTATATCAGAGTCATGTGTGGAAGGTGTAGGGGGTCAGAGCTACTACCTCGCAAGCGAAGGCCTGAAATAGATGGAGTCGCTGATGAAGATGACTGTGATCCCTGTGACTGCGACATAGCTGGATGGACCCCAAGTGGTTGTGATACTGATGGTTGTGACCCGAGTGGCTGTGACATAGATGGATGTGATCCATGTGGCTGTGACATGGATGGATGCGATCCATGCGATGTAGACGCCTGCGATCCACGTGGTCGTGAGGCAGCTGGACTGTATGCCGGACGTATAGTCATATGGCCCTGTGATGAAAGACTTGGTGTCTGCATGAAGGTGTAGGGCCCGTGATGTTGAGGTATCTCAATATAGCCGTGGGGTGGAGGATAAAACATAGGCATAGGCATCTCTGAAGAGGGTGGAAAAGATGGAGTATTATAAACTAAAAGTTCAATTCATAAACTAAAAGTTCAATTCATAAACTACAAGTCCAATCCATAAACTAAAAGTTCAATTCATATCCTAAATATTCAATTCATAAACTAAAAGTTCAATTCATATCCTAAAATTTAAATTCATATCCTAAAGGTTCAATTCATAAACTAAAAGTTCAATTCATAAACTAAAAATTCAATTCATAAACTAAAAGTTCAATTCATATCCTAAAATTTCAATTTATAAACTAAAAGTTCAATTTATAAACTAAAAATTCAATTCATAAACTATAAGTTCAATTAATAAACTAAAAGTCCAATTCATATCCTAAAATTTCAATTTATAAACTAAAATTTCAATTTATAAACTAAAATTTCAATTCATATCCTAAAGGTTCAATTCATAAACTAAAAGTTCAATTCATAAACTAAAAATTCAATTCATATCCTAAAGGTTCAATTTATAAACTAAAAATTCAATTCATATCCTAAAGGTTCAATTCATAAACTAAAAAATCAATTCATAAACTAAAAGTTCAATTCATAAACTAAAAGTCCAATTCATATCCTAAAATTTCAATTTATAAACTAAACGTTCAATTTATAAACTAAAATTTCGATTCATATCCTAAAGGTTCAATTCATAAACTAAAATTCAATTCATAAACTAAACTTTCAATTCACCCTAAAAGTTCAATTCATAAATTAAAATTTCAATTTATATACTAAAAGTTTAATTCATATCCTAAACTCTAGATTCTAACTAAACTATCAAGACAATATATGTAACAACCCGATCGGTCGTTTTGCGAATCAGGACCCCCTAAATGAGACTTCCCGTAGCGGCTTATTATGATTTATGACTTGCGGGGACGAGTGGTTCGGGATTCGGAAGCGTTTAGAGTGATATAGGAACACTTGGTTCCTTAAGGTTGGCCTTTAAGGCCAAAGTTTGACTTCGGTCAACATTTTGAGTAAACGGCCTCGAAATCGAGTTTCGACGGTTCCGGTAGCTTTGTATGATGATTTCGCACTTGGGTGTATGTTCGGAATGGGTTTTGGATGACCCGGGGGCATTTCAGCGCCCAATATCGAAATTAGAGTTTCCTTAAGTTTGTAATTTGGGTTGGAACGTTTTTCTGTTATCGAGGTCCGAATGGAATTCCGATATTGGGAATAGTTCCATTATGTCATTTATGACTTGCTTGCAAAATTTGGTGTCATTCCGAGTAGTATAGGTTGGTTCGACGCATTGAAAGCAAATTCTAGAACTTTAAGTTCAAAGTTTGATTCAATGTGGTTTTGAGGTCGAATTCGTAGTTTCATTGTTGTTTTTCACGTTCCGAAAATTCGAGCGAGTCCATAACATGAATACAGACCTGCAAGTTCCTTTGGACGGGGTCTCGAGGGGCTCGGGTGAGTTTCGAACCCCTCGGAGTTAAATGCAAAACACCAGAATTTATGTGTCTGGTTTCCTTCTATGCGTTCGCGGTTGCTTTGTCGCGTTCGCATAGAAGGATATGGGCAAGGGTGAAAATTTCCCTATGCGTTCGCATAGGTGCTCCGTGTTCGCATAGGGTAGAGCATTGGGCTAGACCAGCTTCGCCCTTACTCAGTGCATTCACACTCCCCCAGCCGCGTTCGCGTAGGTCTAGCCAAGCTAGGCTCTGCGTTCGCGAAGACCTCTCCGCGTTCGCATAGAAGGCCTCATAAGGCCCTGGACATTTGTTCATCGCAAACGCACTCCACCTGATGCGTTCGCATAGAAGGGGCAGCTAGGCAGTGATTTTTTAAAACGAGACTTAAATCATTTTTGGGCATTCTTCTTTTTCCTTGGGGTGATTTTTGAGCATGCAAGAGAGCCAAACGACCTGGCTATTTTGAGGTAAGAAATTCCTACCATAAACTTAGTCTAATACTTGGATTCTTAGGTAGATTAACTCATTAATTAGTGAAAATTTAAGGGTTAGAGTGAAAATCTAGGTTTTATAAAAATTGGAAGAATTACCAATGAGTCCATGAAATCACACAAAAACTATATATTAATGATCCTTAGGCTATGGGTAACTGATTCCTTCAAAAAATTTCTGAATCCGAGCATGTGGGCCCGAGGGTGTATTTTAGGATTTTTCAAAGTAAGGTGAAATAACTAAGTAAATAGGAGAATTCCATACTTTTGAGTATAAATTGATATATTTGTATAACATTTGGCTAGTTTCGAGTCCTTGGGTGACGAGTTTGGAGTTTTCGGGCGCGTTCTTGACCCGGAGAGTAGGTTCGACACAAGGTGAGTCTCCTTTCTAACCTTGTAAGAGGGAATTGTCCCCATAGGTGATTATAAATGGTTGTTTTCCCTTATATGCAGGGTCTACACACGCACGAAGTGACGAGAGTCCGTGTGTAGCTACTATTATGTCTTGTCAGGTAGTTTAGGACTCACAAGCATGCTTTACATGTTATATCTGTGATCTTGCATATGGTCTAAGTAGTATAATATCCTCGAATCTCTCATGTGAAGGCCTAAGAAGTTTTGCTTTGAAGTTGACATTATTAAATTCTCACCCTGTTAGTATGTTCCCTGCTAAATTATCTGGAATCTCCTGCTAATCATGTATTTATATGGGAACCCGAGTCGCATGAATGATTCGCGAGCGGGGTAGTCCTAGATTTCCATGCCAAGACAGTTACTTTAGCCATGCCCGAGTCGCCTAGGCTGGAGTGGAGAGGTTCCTCATTTAGTGCAGCCAACCGGGTTGTTTCATTCCTGAAGGCTCGACATATGGTCGAGAAGGGTTGTCTTGCCTATCTTGCTTATGTGCGGGACACCTCCGCCGAGTCTCCGATGATTGATTCAGTGCTTGTGGTTCGAGAGTTTGCTGATGTATTTCTTTCAGACCTTCCAGGCATGCCTCCGGATCGTGATATTGATTTCTGCATTGATTTAGCTCCAGGCACCCAGCCTATATCTATTCCTCTGTACCATATGGCTCCGAAAGAGTTGAAGGAGCAGCTTGAGGAGTTGTTAGCCAAGGGGTTTATCAGGCCGAGTGTATCACCGTGGGGTGCCCCAATTTTATTTGTGAAGAAGACGGATGGGACTATGCGGATGTGTATTGATTACCGCCAGTTGAACAAGGTCACCATTAAGAACAAGTATCCTTTGCCGCGCATCGATGATTTGTTTGACCAGTTTCAGGGTGCTCGGGTGTTTTCTAAGATTGATTTGAGATCGGGATATCATCAATTGAGGATTCGGGCCTCAGATGTTCTGAAGACTGCTTTTCGTACGAGATATGACCATTATGAGTTCCTTGTGATGTCCTTTGGCTTGACTAATGCCCCAACATCATTTATGAACTTGATGAACATGGTATTCAGGCCGTATATTGATTTCTTTGTCATTGTCTTCATTGATGTCATTTTGATTTATTCACGTAGCTTGGGGGAGCACGAGCAGCATTTGAGAGTTGTGCTCCAGACTTTGCGAGAACAGAAGCTATATGCTAAGTTCTCCAAGTGTGAGTTCTGGTTAGATTTCGTGGCATTCTTGGGGTATGTGGTATCCACAGAGGGTATCAAGGTTGATCCTCAGATGATTGAGGAGGTTCAGAGTTGGCCGCGTCCTACTTCAGCTACCGAGATCAGGAGATTTTTGGGCCTAGCAGGCTATTACCACCTATTTGTGGAGGGGTTCTCTTCTATTGCTGCTCCATTTACTAGATTGACTCAGAAGAATGCCCCATTCCAATGGTCCGACAAGTGTGAGGCGAGCATTCAGAAGCTCAGGACAACATTGACCTCAGCACCAGTTCTATTATTGCCTTCCGGTTTTGGGATGTATACCGTATATTGCGATGCTTCGCGTGTTGGATTGGGGTATGTGTTGATGCAGGAAGGTAGAGTTATTTATTATGCTTCGCGCCAGCTGAAGGTTCATGAGAAAAATTATCCTGTGCACGATTTGGAGTTGGCGACGATTGTTCATGCTCTTAAGATTTGGAGGAACTACTTGTATGGGATGTCCTGTGAGGTTTATACAGACCACCGCAGCTTGCAGCACTTGTTCAAACAGAGGGATCTTAATTTGAGGCAGCACATGTGGCTTGAGTTGCTAAAGGATTATGACATCACCATTCTATATCATCCGGGCAAGGCGAATGTGGTAGCGGATGTTTTGAGCAGGAAGGCAGAGAGTATGGGTAGCTTGGCTTACATTGCATCGGAGGAGAGACCTCCAGCCTTGGACATTCAGTCCTTGGCTAACCGCCTGGTAAGATTAGACCTTTCAGAGCCTCGTCGAGTTTTAGCACATGTGGTTGCTCAGTCTTCGTTATTGGGGGAGATTAAGGCCCGACAGTTTGATGATCCGTGCTTAGTAGAGCTTCGGGAGACAGTGGTACAGGGTGGTTCCAAGGAGGTTACTATTGGCGAGGATGTTGTTCTGAGACTTCAGGACCGTTTATGTGTTCCTAATGTTGATGGCCTGAGGGAGAGGATTCTAGAGAAGGCACACAGTTCTCGGTATTCTGTTCATCTTGGTGCTACGAAGATGTATCGTGATTTGATCAGAATTACTGGTGGAGGCGGATGAAGAGGGACATTGTGGAGTATGTGACTAGGTGTCTTAATTGCCAACAGGTGAAGTATAAGCACCAGAGGCCAGGAGTCCTTCAGCAGATGCCCATTCCTGAGTGGAAATGGGAGCACATCACTATAGACTTCGTGGTTGGGTTGCCTCGGACTTTGCGGAAGGTTGAAACGGTTGGGTCATTATGGATAGATTGACCAAATCGACACATTTCATTCCCTTAGCTACTACATATATTTCTGAGAGGTTAGCCCAGATCTATATTCGGGAGATAGTTCGGTTGCACGGTGTGCCGGTGTCCATTATATCATATCGAGGTCTTCAGTTCACCTCGCACTTCTGGAGAGCATTGCACAGTAGGTTAGGCACCCAGATAGACCTCAGCACAACATTTCACCCTCAGACTGATGGTCAGTCGGAGCTGACAGTTCAGATATTGGAGGACATGCTCAGGGCATGTGTGATTGACTTTGGAGGTCAGTGGGACCAGTTCTTGCCTTTGGCCGAGTTTGCTTATAATAACAGTTATCAGTCCAGCATCGAGATGGCTCCATTTGAGGCTTTGTATGGTCGGCGATGTCGTTATCCTATCGGGTGGTTTGAGCCTGGCGAGGCTAAGTTATATGGCACCGACCTGGTGAGGGATGCTTTGGAGAAAGTGAAGTTGATTTAGGAGAGGCTCCGCACAACACAGTCCATACAGAAGAGTTATGCGGATCAGAAGGCGCGTGATGTATCATTGATGGAGGGAGATAAGGTTCTGTTGAAAGTCTCGCCGATGAAGGGTATTATGAGGTTCGGGAAGAAGGGCAAGCTGAGCCCGAGGTTTATAGGTCCTTTCGAAGTATTGAGGCAAGTTGGAGGGGTCGCTTATGAGATTGCTTTACCTCCCAGGTTATCAGGAGTTCATCCAGTCTTTCATGTATCCATGCTCCGGATGTACCACGCCGACTTCTCTCACGTGGTTGATTTCAGCACTCAGTTGGATGAGAAGTTGGGCTACGAGGAGGAGCTAGTTGCTATTATTGACAGGCAAGATCGCCAGTTGAGATTAAAGAGAGTTTCTGCCGTAAAGGTCCAGTGGAGGGGCCAACCAGTCGAGGAGGCGACCTGGGAGTCCGAGGAGGACATGCGGAGCAGATACCCACATTTATTCAGCACTTCAGATATGATTCTAGACCCGTTTTAGGATGAACATTAGTTTAAGAGGTGGAGAATGTAACGACCCGACCGGTCGTTTTGCGTATCAGGACCCCTTTCCCCTAAATGAGACTTCCCGTAGCGACTTGTTATGATTTATGACTTGTGGGAACGGGTGGTTTGGGATTCGGAAGCGTTTAGAGTGGTATAGGAATACTTGGTTCCTTAAGGTTGGCCTTTAAGGCCAAAGTTTGACTTCGGTCAACATTTTGAGTAAACGACCTTGGGATCTAGTTTCGACGGTTCCGTAGCTTCGTATAATAATTTCGGACTTGGACGTATGTTCGGAATGGGTTTTGGATGACCCGGGGACGTTTCGGCACCCAATATCGAAATTAGAGTTTCCTTAAGTTTGAAATTTGGGTTGGAACATGTTTTTGTGTTATCGAGGTCCGAACGGAATTTCGAGACCAGGAATAGTTCCGATATGTCATTTACTTGCTTGCAAAATTTGGTGTCATTCCGAGCAGTATAGGTCGGTTCGGCGCATTGAAAGCGAATTCTAGAAGTTTAAGTTCAAAGTTTGATTCAATTTGGTTTTGGGGTCGAATTCTTAATTTCGTTGTTGTTTTTCACGTTCCGAAAATTCGAGCGAGTCCATATCATGAATACAGACCTGCCAGTGCCTTTGGATGGGGTCCCGAGGGGCTCGGGTGGATTTCGGACCCCTCGGAATTAAATGCAAAACACCAGAATTTCTGTGTCTGATTTCCTTCTATGCGTTCGCGGTTTCTCTGTCGCGTTCGCATAGAAGGATCTAGGCAGGGGTGAAAGTTGCCCTATGCGTTCGCATAGGTGCTCCGCGTTTGCATAGGATAGGGCATTGGGCCAGACCAGCTTTGCCCTTACTCAGTGCGTTCGCACCCCCAACCGTTTTCGCGTAGGTCTAGCCAAGCTAGCCTCTGCGTTCGCGAAGACCTCTCCGCATTTGCATAGAAGGCCTCATCAGGCCCTGGCCATTTGTTCATCGCGAACGCACTGCCCCTGATGCGTTCGCATAGAAGGGGCAGCTGGGCAGTGTGTTTTTAAAACGGGACTTAAACCATTTTTGGGCATTCTTCATCTTCCTTGGGGTGATTTTTGAGCATGCAAGAGAGCCAAACGACCTAGCTATTTTGAGGTAAGAAATTCCTACCATAAACTTAGTCTAATACTTGGATTCTTAGGTAGATTAACTCATTAACTAGTGGAAATTTAAGGGTTAGAGTGAAAACCTAGGTTTTATAAAAATTGGAAGAATTACCAAGGAATTTGCTATGAAATCACATAAAAACTATATATTAACGATCCTTAGGCTATGGATAATTGATTCCTTCAAAAATTTCCGGAATCCGAGCATGTGGGCCTGGGGGTGTATTTTAGGATTTTTCAAAGTAAGGTGAAATAACTAAGTAAATAGGAGAATTCCATACTTTTGAGTATAAATTG
>MDKJ01212325.1:0-10280 GCA_005239525.1 Nicotiana knightiana | reverse complement strand
ATTCCTATATTACTTGTCGACCACGTACACTTGCGTGTGCATTGGGAAATCAACCAACAGCAACACTATTCTTATTTTACTTGAGACTTAAAAGATTTGAAACTATATATCATTATCATATGAGCATATATGCAACTAAATATGGTAGCGTAGTCCCAAATCAAAGAAGTAAAATAAATCAAATATTGAAGTAACTAAAGGCAATTAGGTAGGGGGCAAAAGTTTCAGCATTCATTCACAATAATTAAACTCACATAACAAGTTGAGAATAATACCTAGATTACGGAGATAGAAGGAAGAATCAGAGCAAAAAACTAGCAAACACACTCCGACCAAAACGAAGCCAACAACAACAGTGATATTCCAGCAGTAATCAAACCTCGGGACTCAACAAAACCAGAAAACAGTGATGTGTTTTGGATCGCAAAGCACTAAACACCGAACCTTAATGTTTTTCGCTCCTAAAACATGTAACGACCCGGTCGGTCATCTTGAGAGTTAGCGCCCCGATCCCCTAATAACTGCTTTTCCCACTTTTATATCTACTTATGGGACTACTAGGATTGAATGGTTGTGAATTTCGGAGAGTTTTTGGAAACATAGTCCCTATATATGAGTTTAAGCTTTAGAAATCGGACCGTAGTTTGAACTGTGTGAAGACGGATCGGGAATGGAATTCCTCGACTCCGTTAGCTACGTTGGGTGATTTCGGGGTTAGGAGCATGTTCGGAATGTGTTCTCGAGGTCTGTAGTAGATTTAGGCTTGAATTGGCGAAAGTTAGAATTTCTACAACTCCGGCCGATAGGTGAAATTTTTTATCGGGCTCGGAATGGAATTCCGAGAGTGGCTGTAGGTCCGTAGTGTCATTTATGACCTGTGTGTAAAATTTGAGGTCATTCGGACTAGTTTTGACGTGTTTCGGCATCAGTTTGTAGATTTTGGAAATTTCCTAAGTTCTTAGGCTTGAATCCATGCATAATTCTTGATTTTGGTGTTGTGTGATGTGTTTTGAAGGCTCGACCAAGTTTGAATGAGGTATTAGGACTGGTTGGTAGGTTTGGTCGAGGTCCCGGGGGCCTCGGGTGTGTTTCGGATGCTCAACGGGCATTCTTAGCCTTGTGTGTGATTGCTGGTTTTTTGGTGTAAGTGCAGCAGACTTTTGTTCATCGCGATCGCGTGAGGGAGTCTGCGATCACGTAGAGGAAATTAGGCCAGGCAGGATTTTGTGCATCACGATCGCATGAAATGGTACGCGATCGCGTAGAGTAGGCAGCTTGACCTCTGCGTTCGCATGGGCGTTATCGCGTTCGCGTAGAGTATTATGAGGGCGCGTGTGGGTTGCTCTTCGCGATCACAACTGGTTGTCCGCGATCGCAGTGAAGAATAGGGGCTGGGCAGAATATAAAAACCCAAAATCGAGGGTTTGAGCCATAATTCATATTTTGATCTTAGAAGCTCGAGAAAGTGCGATTTTTGAAGAGATTTTCACCTAGGTGATTTGGGTAAGAAATTCCTACTCGGTTTAGACTAATTTCCACGAATCTATGCGTAAATCCATCCTTTAATTTCGACATTTTGGTGGAAAATTAGAAAATTTTTGGATAAAGTTCTTAGGCCAAGTTTTGGATTTTGATTGAGATTTTGGTATCTGATTAGTGTAAAATTGGTATGGTTAGACTCGTGGGCGAATGGGTGGTCAGAATTTGTGACCCGATTCCGAGACGTGGGCCCGGAGGACTTTTTCAGCGATTTTCCTAAATTCGCGTATTAGCTTCGAATTTATTAGTTAGATTACTTTCTTAAAGTTATATTTACATTATGCAATTGAATTAAATAGGTTTGGGCCATTTGGAGTCGGGCACTCGTGGCAAGAACGTGATTCCGGGTTGAATTGAGCAATCAAGGTAAGTGGCTTGCCTAATTCTGTGTTGGGGACTTCCCCCTTAGGATATTTGATGCTAAATATTGTGTGGGTGCCGTGTACATGAGGTGACGAGTACGTACATGGGCTATTATTTCAAAAAACAAATTTCATTTTTTTCCTCACTAAAACATAAATTGTTTCCTCTTCTATGAACTTGCTCTCATAGGATATATTGTTTAGTTTAGATTAGGAAAGCATGCTTACGTTCCTATTTCCTACTTGATTTTTCTTTGCGCCATGCCTAGTTAAGCCCTTATCTGCCTTATCTGTGATTAGTATAAATTGTGTAATTTCTATGTTATGCTTGTCATTCATCCTGCATAGCATATTTAAATTGGGACTACAGACGTATTTCGGGAGATCCCCCTGTACTGCATATTTACTTTGGGACTACGGACGTATTCCGGGAGATCCCCATGTACTGCATTTTTATTTTGGGACTACGGACGTATTCCGGGAGATCCCCCTGTACTGCATATTTATTTTGGGATTACGGACGTATTTTGGGAGATCCCCCACCCCCCTCCCGTACTGCATAATCGTTTGGAACTACGGGACGGTATCTTCCACTTTGTGGTATATTGTGTTGAGCCGAGGATTTTCTTTACTGTAAAACTTATATTGTTTTTCTTAATATGTTTACTGTAGACATTATCTATCTTTTGTACTGTTTTAAACTGACTTACTTATAAATCCAGTAGAGCCTTAACCTGACCTCGTCACTACTTGACCGGGGTTAGGCTTGGAACTTACTTGGTACCAAATGTGGTGTACTCATGCCCTTTCCTGCACATGTTTTTCGTGTGCAGATCCAGGTACGAGCTATCAGCCTCGTGGTTTGTCGTTGTTGCTGATTCTAGAAGACTCGTGGTTAGTCGCTGCTCCTCCGAGTCTCCTTCTATTCTATATTGTAGAGACGTTCTTATGTAACTTTTCCAATTTTTTTAGAGCTACAGTAGTGTTAGAAGCTTGTGAATGTCTGTGATATTCTAGGTTTTGGGAAGTTATGTTTTTTATGAGCCGAGCGGCCAGTACGTTAATTATGTCATTGCCTTTTTCCCTTTCATTGCTTGCATTTTTTTTTGATTTTCCCCCGTTATAGTAGGCTTACCTAGTCGTAGAGAGTAGGTGCCATCACGACACCTTCCGAGGGTAAATCGGGTCGTGACAAGTTGGTATCAGAGCGTATAGGTTCATAGGAGTCACAAGCCTGTTTATTAGGGTCTCGTGGATCGGTACGTAGGCGTCCGTATCTATCTTCGGAAGGCTATGTAACTATTAGGAACAATCATATTTCTTTGATTTCCTTGTCGTACGCGTTATTGACATCAAAAATTCTAAAATTCTATTCTATTATTTCCCACAGATGGTGAGGACCCGTACTGGGAGGACCGACGACTAGGCACCCGAGCCCCCTCCTAGAGCCGCCAGAGGCCGGGGTCGGGGTAGAGGACGACTACCTGGTGCAGCCCGATCACCGGCCAAAGCAGTGACAGAGGAGCCTATAGCAGCCCCAGCTGGAGAGCCGGCACAGGAGGTCCATATTGCTGCTCCAGCCTTACAAGAGAATTTAGCTCAGTTCATGAGCATGTTCAGCAATCTAGCTCAGGCTGGACTACTTCTGATAGCTCCCGCTACATCTTAGGTCGGGGGAGGGCATAGACTCCCGCAGCTCGCACTCCTGAGCAGAGGGGCCGGGTTGATCAGACCCCGGAGTATATTCCTATACCCCCAGTGGCTCCGGTACAACATGGGACCAGGGTAGCTGATTCTAAGGCAGAGCAACTCAGACTTGAGAGGTACAAGAAGTACCACCCACCTATTTTCAGTAGACTAGCTTCAGATGATGCTCTGGGGTTTCTTGAAGAGTGTCATCGTATTCTCCGCACTATGGGAATTGTGGAGACCAGTGGGGTTTCTTTCACCACTTTCCAGCTGAGGGGAGCGACATATCAATGGTGGCGATCCTATGAGTTGAGTAGTCCGGACGAGGCAGCCTCACTCACTTGGACTCAGTTTTCAGAGATGTTTTTGCGAGAGTATGTCCCTCAGAGCCTCAGCGATACTTGGCGGGCGGAGTTCGAGCAGTTGCACCACGGTACTATGACTATGTCAGAGTATGTAGTCCGTTTCAGTGAGTTAGCTCGGCATGCACCAGCCTTGGTTGCCACAGTCAGGGAGCGGGTTCGTCGCTTCATTGAGGGACTTCACCCTAGTATTCGGACCAGTACGGCCAGAGAGTTGGAGATGAATATAATATCAGTAGGCAGTGAGTATTGCCAAGAGAGTAGAGGGCATGTTCACCAGGGACCGAGAGGAGAGAGAGGCCAAGAGGTCTCGAGAAACTGGCCATTTTTCAGGAGCTCGTGCACCAGCAACACGCTATGGTAGGGGCTTTATCGGTTGCCCTGTTCATTCAGCCCTTCTGGAAGCCAGCGGTATTCCAGCTCCTCCTAGACCTCAAGAGTCCTATTATGCATCGCTAGTAGCAGTATGCCTCCAGTTCGAGGTGCTATTACAGGCCAGCCTAGCAGGCCAGCTCTTATTCAGTCTCATCAGCAGCGTCCTCCGAGGGGTTGTTTTGAGTGTGGTGACACTCGTCACATGATTAGAGATTGCCCCAGGGCCAGGAGGGGTTCACCTCCACAACCTTATCAGCCTCCACGTGCTCCACCAGGTCCTCCGGCTATTCTTCCAGCCCCAGCTGCCACTCCACCTCCTCAGACAGCTCGAGGTGGAGGTCGAGGAGGTAGAGGTCGCTCTAGAGGGGGAGGCCAAGCCAGATACTATTCCCTTCCAGCCCGTTCCGAGGCTGTTGGTTCAGACTCAGTCATCACAGTTATTGTCCCTGTCTTCCATACGGATTCATCAGTATTATTTGACCCAAGCTCTACATATTCATATGTGTCCTCTTACTTTGCTCCACATTTGGGGATATCTCGGGATTCTTTGAGTTCCCCTGTTTATGTATCTACTCCTGTGGGAGACTCTATAGTTGTGGACCGCGTATATCGGTCGTGTTTGATTTCTCTTAGTGGCTTTGAGACCAGGGCTGATTTGTTATTTTTTAGCATGGTAGATTTCGATGTTATCTTGGGCATGGACTGGTTGTCCCCCCCATTATGCTATTCTTGATTGTCACTCTAAGACCGTGACGCTGGCTATGCCAGGCTTGCCGAGATTAGTGTGGAGAGGTACCTTAGAGTATACTCCCTGTGGGGTCATTTCATTTCTTAAGGCTCAGTGGATGGTTGAGAAGGGGTGTGATGCGTATTTGGCCTACGTGAGAGATGTCAGTGTTGATACCCCTCCAGTTGAGTCAGTCCCAGTAGTGAGGGACTTTCCTGATGTATTTCCAGCTGATCTTTTGGGTATGCCGCCCGACAGAGATATTGATTTCGACATTGATTTGTTGCCGTGCACTCAGCCCATTTCTATTCCTCCTTATCGTATGGCTCCTCCTGAGTTGAAGGAGTAGTTATAGGAGTTGCTTGATAAGGGCTTCATCAGGCTCAGTGTATCACCTTGGGGTGCTCCAGTGTTATTTGTGAAGAAAAAGGATGGCGCTATGCGTATGTGTATTGATTATCGGCAGCTGAATAAGGTTACAATGAAGAACAGGTATCCTTTGCCCCGCATTGATGATTTATTCAATCAGCTACAGGTTTCCAGAGTATTCTCCAAGATTGAACTGCGATCTGGCTATCATCAGCTGAAGATTCAGGAGTCAGACATCCCGAAGACTGCCTTCACGACCAGATATGGCCACTATGAGTTTCTTGTTATGTCATTTGGGCTGACCAATGCCCCAGTAGCTTTTATGCATTTGATGTACAGTGTGTTCCGGCCTTATCTTGATTCCTTCGTCATTGTGTTTATTGATGGCATTTTGGTGTATTCGCGATAACGGGAAGATCATGATCAGCACTTGAGCATCGTGCTTCAGACTTTGAGGGAGAAGAGATTGTATGAGAAATTCTCCAAGTGTGAGTTCTGGCTTGATTCAGTGGCATTCTTGGGCAACATAGTGTCTTGTGATGGGATCAAAGTAGATCCGAAGAAGGTGGAGGCGGTGCAGAGTTGGCCAAGACCGTCATCAGCTACGGAGATCCGCAGTTTCCTTCGTTTGGCAGGGTCCGGTTCTTTGTAGAGGGGTTTTCATCTATTGCAGCACCTATGACCAGCACCTAGTCAGTACCCTCATCTTTTCACAGCTTCAGGTATGTCTCTATACTCGTTCGAGGACGAACGATTTTCTTAAGAGGGGGAGAATGTAAAGACCTGGTCGATCATTTTGAGAGTTAGTGCATCGATACCCAAATAACTTCTTTCCCCACTTTTATATCTACTTACTTGTAGGAATGATTAGTTGTGAATTTCAGTGAGTTTTTGGACACATAGTCCCTATATATGAGTTTAAACTTTAGAAATCAGACCGTAGTTGGAACTGTGTGAAGACGGATCCGGAATGGAATTTCGTCAACTTCGTTAGCTCCGTTGGTTGATTTCGGTGTTAGGAGCGTGTTCGGAATGTGTTCTCGAGGTCTGTAGTAGATTTAGGCATGAATTGGCGAAAGTTAGAATTTCGGCGATTTCGGCTGATAGGTGAAATTTTTTATCGGGCTCGGAATAGAATTCCGAGAGTGGCTGTAGGTCCATAGTGTCATTTATGACCTGTGTGTAAAATCCAAGGTCATTCGGACTAGTTTTGACGTGTTTGGCATCGGTTGTAGATTTTGGAAATTTCCCAAGTTCTTAGGCTTGAATCCATGCATAATTCTTGATTTTGGTGTTGTGTGATGTGTTTTGAAGGCTCGACCAAGTTTGAATGAGGTATTAGGACTGGTTGGTAGGTTTGGTCGAGGTCCCAGGGGCCTCAGGTGTGTTTCGGATGCTCAACGGGCATTTTTAGCCTTGTGTGTGATTGCTGGTTTTCTGGTGTAAGTGCACCAGACTTTTGTTCATCCCGATCACATGAGGGAGTCCGCGATCGCGAAGAGGAATTTAGGCCAGGAAGGATTTTGTGCATCGCGATCGCATGAAATGGTATGTGGTCGCGTAGAGTAGGCAACTTGACCTCTGCGTTCGCATGGGCTTTATCGTGATTGCGTAGAGTATTCTGAGGGCGCGTGTGGGTTGCTCTTCGATCGCGACTGGTTGTCCGCGATCGTAGTGAAGAATAGGGGAAGGCAGAATATTAAAACCCAAAATCGAGGATTTGAGCCATAATTCATATTTTGATCTTGGTAGCTCGGGAAAGTGCGATTTTTGAAGAGATTTTCACCTGGGCGATTTCGGTAAGCAATTCCTACCCGGTTTAGACTAATTTCCACGAATCTATGCGTAAATCCATCCTTTAATTTTGAAATTTTGGTGGAAAATTGGGAAATATTTGGATAAAGTTCTTAGGCCAAGTTTTTGGGTTTTGATTGAGATTTTGGTATCGGATTAGTGTAAAATTGGTATGGTTAGACTCTTGGGCGAATGGGTGTTCGGAATTTGTGATTTTTACCCGATTCCGAGACGTGGGCCCGGGGGACTTTTCGGCGATTTTTCTAAATTCGCATATTAGCTTCGAATTTATTAGTTAGTTTACTTTCTTAAAGTTATATTTACATTTTGCAATTGAATTAAATAGATTTGGGCCATTTGGAGTCGGGTACTCGTGGCAAGAACGTGATTCCGAGTTGAATTGAGTAGTCGAGGTAAGTGGATTGCCTAATTCTGTGTTGGGGACTTCCCCCTTTGGGATATTTGATGCTAAATGTTGTGTGGGCGCCGTGTACGTGAGGTGACTAGTACGTACATGGGCCATTATTTCAAAAAAATAATCTTTTTTTTTCCTCTCATATGATATATTCTTTAGTATAGATTAGGAAAGAATGCTTACGTTCGTAATTGCCTACTTGATTTTTCTTTGCGCCATGCCTAGTTAAGCCCTTATCTTCCTTATCTATGATTAGTATAAATTGTGTAATTTCGATGTTATGCTTGTCATTCATCCTGCATAGCATATTTAAATTGGGACTACAGACGTATTTTGGGAGATCCCCATGTACTACATATTTACTTTGGGAATACGGACGTATTCGGGGAGATCCCCCTGTACTACATATTTATTTTGGGACTACGGACGTTAAATCTCCCTGTACTGCATATTTATTTTGGAACTACGGGCGTATTCCAGGAGATTCCCCTGTACTGCATATTTATTTTGGGACTACGGACGGATTCCGGAAAATCCCTTCCCCCTGTACTGCATAATCATTTGGAACTACGGGACGGTATCCTGGGAGATTCCACTTTGTTATATATTGTGTTGAGCCGAGGATTTTCATTATTGTAAAACTTATATTATTTTTCTTAAACTGTTTACTGTAGACATTATGATCATACGTGGGAGTACGTCGTAACTCAATTGATGTAAGTTCAGAAATAAGATTATATTTGGAAGCATATAAAGTAAGTTAATCATGTTACCTTGGAGGTTACAAATATTAAAGATCTTGAATAACGAGTACCGAGAGGGTTGGAAAGCATAGAAGCTAAACCTATTGAAGAAAATAAGTTTCGTCGAAAGTAGACAAGTTTGGAATGTTATAACATGTACTTTAGGGTGATACTATGGTTCATTGCATGATAAGGAGGTTATGCTATGAGTTATGTTATTTGTAGGATGGTCGTGTGCTACGTTTTGAAGTCAAGTGAGTTGTGGAAAAAAAGTTGGCAAAGGTCTTCACAAATTACATTCATAATGTGCTGAAAATTAGGTCAAATATAACTGAGATTTTCTCCCAATATTCTTGGAATTATTGGCTGATCTACCAACCAAATTGAAGTTCTATGAGTCTAGTTTCAAACACATTAAACCGTTCATCGATATGACATAGGAGTAGAGAGATATTTGCAGTTTTGCGAGACTACGCATACATCATAAGTGACAAGTAAGTGGTTCACTAAAGATTTTTGAGCAATATATTTCGTGTGTTATATGAGGTTTTATTGGGAAATATTATATACCAAACTAAAGTTCTTGGAATGTAGTTTCCAACTCTCTTAACCGTTCGTTCATACGACAGCCGGATAAAAAGATATAAGCGTCGGAAGATGGGCAATGCTAGGGTGCCAAGCTAGCACCTCTTTGACTTTTCCAAATTTGATATATATAAGTCTTAGGTCGGCTTTCTCTTCATTTTTCAGTATAAAACGACTAGAGAACACCCATAAACATATCCTTAAGCTATCTTCTAGGGTTTCAGGGAGGATTATCATCCCGGGCATGAAATCGAGAAGCGATAACATCAAAACGATCCCTACGACGTAAGTGCCATTATACCGCCTCTCTTTTTTTATTTGTAGTTAGAGTTTTGGAAGGTACTTCATAGTTAATAAACGTCTAATATCTGTATTTAAGTGCTTAAATATCAAGGAAGGTTGATAAATGTGCTTCCTAATAGTTAGAACTCACGGGACGATGATCGGAAGCTGTGAGTTCGAGTTATTTGACAAAAGTGGACTGTTTGTGGGTTATTTCGTGTTAGCCTCTTGTGCTGATATTTTATGGAGTTTGGAGGATAAAAGGTGTGGTAAAACAACACATAATGACAGAATGGTGGGCTGGTTGTTCGTCGTTATTTTTGTTAAGGTCGTTTGACACTACTACGGTGGTCGTTTTGTGTATGAAGAGATTGCGGTGTGTTGAGATGTTTTGTAGTATTTTGTGGTGTATATAAGGCTGGAAAATAATGTATATATGTTGTTGTTGTTGTGTTCTTGTGTTGTTGGTTTTATCTTAAATTTGGAGGAAGTAAGAATAGTAGGGGGAATGCTGCCCGTTTTTATACAATATAAACTTGTTGTTCGTTGTGCGATAGTTGTATCTTTCGTAACTTAATAATAGTATAATTATCTTTGTTGTAGATTAAGGGGCAAGGGAGTTCAACTTGGTAAGTGGAAAGATTGTGATAAGGTATGTTAAGGCACTTCATTCTTTCTTTTGGCATGATCTACAGTGAACTGAACGTAAACGATAAGCTATTTCATAATGAATCTACTCCTAGCAACTATGGTTGTCCATGTTGTTCTATGCTTAAAAGGTATTCTAAGAAAGTATGTACGGTACTTGAGTCCTCGTGAAGTTCATATTGATGGTATGATGTCCATAATGTTAATCGAAGGTGCAACTACCTTACGTCACTCCAAAAGGTTTAGAGCGTGATTCCATGAGTCCAACATGCATTATATATAGTATTTATTTTACTCTACCGAGTCGCGTTATAGTCGGACGGGTATGGCACCTATTGTGCAACCACTGATCAATTGGGTTTACCGAGCTCCACGTGGCCGGGTACGATT